>JAVYJU010000064.1:0-28970 GCA_033032245.1 Poecilia picta | reverse complement strand
TCTCGAGAGGAAAAAACGATCCCCCAACCCTAGCATAATATAGCTGTGGACAAGATCAATGATGCCTTGTTCTTGTAAGGCTGGGTAAGTCGGACATCATGGTTTTGAGGGTTCGAATGTGCCTAGGCTAACCGATTATCATGTGTTAGCGATTAGCGTGGCTAACACGATTACAGTTTAGTAAAAAAGCCTTTTCAGGTAAAATAAAATCTTTAATGTATGTCGATACGGCACAACATTGCATATTGATCTGCTCAGCTAACGTAAGGCTGTAACAGACGGATTAAAGGTGTAGAGTTGTATCGGTGCTGACATTATGCTGTACTTGGCAAAAAGGGTTTTTCAAAATTGGATGTGTTTATTATTGACTTTTTTCATTCACAAAAACACAAAGAAAGCAAAGCAATAATACTTACACCAGAGACAATCCTTTGTTCTTATTGATCCTACAATGGTTGAGCTGCAAATGCGTTTGTGAAAAATTTAAAATCCAAGCAAGCTTCTGTTTCAGTTTTTGGAATTCTGTGATTTAAGTTCCAAAAATTTCGATCAGGATACCTGACTTGTCTGTGCAGATTCACTACTGTCACCACTGACAGGGGGAAAAACTACTTAGAGTCCTGACGCAAAAACTTTCTTTTGGTTTGCTAGTTGGTAATGTATATTAGCTTGGTTTGTGGACGGTAACCCACTGATAGCTGCGCTGTGAGTAAAATGGGCATTAACCCAATGAAAAGGCCCGGCTAGGGTAAGGTCCATTATATGGAAATTCTCATAAACATCAGGTCAAATGTTGCAGAAATTCAAATGTTATCAATCTCTGAAGTCCATTTCTTTATGCAAAATCAATCAATCAAGAAGGAGTAAAAGTAATATTAGTCAAGTAAGAGAACAAAGTGCAGTGCATTAAAACTATTATTATAAGTACCTTTTCCCCAAAAAAGTTACCAAGGTAAGTGTAACCAGTACTACCCACTTTTGAACATATATAACAAAATTAGTAGCCTGTTCTTGTTAACAAGCCCAACATGATATATTGGCATTAGTCATCATTTAGCTAACATTACCTGCATCCAGCAGCTTTACTCAGCTCACTCGGTTAGCTTGGAGGGGAAAACTGTGCAAACTTCTCTGTGTTTTGCTTCCATGATTCTAACTCACATGCGGCTCGGAAAAAACACCTTACGACATGTTAACAATGGATTATGCAGTTGCAAAGGGTGCAAAAATTACGGGAGGCAGAGGCCTCTGATACAGGAAGTGGGCGAGCTCCTCCTGCATCAAATCGAGATAGGGCCATCAGAAAGTGGGTCACTCTGAGGTTAAAATCGAGAGCTGACAAAAGGAAGTGAGAGTATGAGGTACGGAGGTCAGCCGAAGTCACCCGAAGGCAGTGACAACACTGCCTGGAAAACAGTGGCACTTGTGGCGCATAATGGCCGTTGTCAGAGGAAGTGCCATTAGTAGATGCGGTGTCACGATTTGCGCTCGGCCCTGATGTAAAAATCTAAGAAATTGCTGCTAGTCCAGGTGTGGCATGGCTGACCGCCGGGCCACAACTGGGGGGAGAGTTTTCTTTTCGTGTGAAATATTTAACTTACCTTGATCCTTGACGGGCAGCAGACAAGAGATCAGCATGAGAGTCAAGAAGACCGAAGAAAACGAAGAAAAGCTCATTATTTCTGCCCGATTAAAAGCAGATTTCCGATTCTTTTTTAAGATTTTAGTGAGGATTTGATGAGTACTTGAAATGGTTACTTCTTCTTCTTCTTCTTCTTCTTCTTCTTCTTCTTCTTCTTCTTCTTCTGATTTATTGGCGGTTGGCAAACAACTTATAGGTGCATTACCGCCACCTTCCAAACTGGAGTATAGATCGGATGTTCTAAAACTATAATCTACCCATAATACCCGATTTCCTAAGAAAACTAAAAATACTATCAAATGCTACATCCCCAGACGATCTTTGCAGCAAATTTTTTATATCTAACTGATTTTTATTTCTACTTAACTCTCTGTCAACACCTCTCTTTCCCGACTATACTTACTACATTCTTGAAAAATATGATGTACTGTTTCCATCTCTCCACAATAATTACACAAACCTGTACTATGTTTATTAATTATTTTTAAAGTACTATTTACTCCGTATGTCCAAACCCTAATCTGGATATAATATCCTCTTCTTTTTTATTCCTATTACTTTCCCTACATTCCCCTACTTTTTTTTTGAATACTGTAATCAAATCTTGCCTTTTCTTCTCTATCCCATAATTTCTGCCATTTCTTTTTAATATACATTTTACTTATACTTTTAACTTCATTTCTGCTTATTTTGATATTTACCTCAACATTATCCCTTTTTGCTGCACTCTTAGCAAATTTATCTGCCAACTCATTTCCTACTATTCCAATATGAGCAGGAATCCAAATTAACTTAACCCTGGATCCATATCTTTTAATTCTATAAATTGATTGATTAATACTCAATATGATATCTTGTCTCATTTCCGAGTTTTGATCTAAAATACTTATTAATGCACTACTTGAATCTGAACAAATCAATATTTCTTTCTCTCTCGTTTCCTCACTCCATTCTAGAGCCATTAGTATAGCCATTAGCTCACCTGTATAAACTGTCAATCTATCTGTTACTCTTTCATGCTATTCCAATTTTATCATTCATCATTTTAGAAGCATCTGTATATACTTGTAAATACTCAGCATATTCTTTATTTATATACATTTCCACCTCTTTTTTTTCTATTTGTCTGCCTCTTTTCAATAAGCTTAAATCAACTTCAGGTTTTCCACTTAACCAAGGTGGAGTATCGGGAATACTCACCACAGGACTAATTAAATAATGATTTATTCCTATCTCACTTATTTCATCATTTATAATCCATCCAAAACTATTAATTCTCATATTTTTAACTTTTTCTTGACAAGGCTGTAACATAACATTTGGAGGGTAATTTTCCATATGCCCTTTAACATTTGCCCAATAATTTATGGCTAGTTGTTTCCTTCTGAGCTCTAGTGGCATCTCACCCATTTCAACTTGTAAAGCTGATACTGGGGTCATTTTCATTGATCCGCAAAAAATTCTTAAAGCCTGGTATTGTATTCTATCTAATTCTTTTAGTAAACTATTAGAAGCTGAATTATATACAATACATCCGTAATCAATTACTGATGTAATTAGTCCTATGCATATTATTTTTAATACCTTCCTATCAGCTCCCCAATCTTTACCTCTTAAACATCTCATTATATTTAGGATTTTTTTACTTTTCTCAATTATTTTCTTTATATGTATTTTCCATGTAAGTTTTTTGTCAAACCAAATTCCTAAGTATTTAATCTGATCAATCCTTTCTACATCATTCTCATACAATTTAAGACTTACATCAGTATTTATTTTCCGATTAGTAAAAGTAATAAATTTAGATTTAGATATTGAAATTCTAAATCCCCATTGTAAAGCCCAATCTTCTACATTATGTATTGCCTCTTGCATTTCTTTATTTATAAATTTTAGATTTTTCCCCCTTTTCCAAATAAGGCCGTCATCTGCAAATAACGACACTCCAAAATATTTATCTATTTTACTAAAAATATCATCAATCATTATAGCAAATAACATAGGACTTATTATACTTCCCTGAGGAGTACCATTTTCAATTTGATGTTTCGAACTTACTTCATTGCCTATTTTAACTTTTATATTTCTTCCAGTTAAAAAATTTTTAATCCATCTATATATTTTACCCCTTAGACCTATTTGTTTTATTTTAATCAATAATCCATCTTTCCACAACATATCATATGCTTTTTCTATATCCAAAAAAATTGCTATCAAGACTTCTTTATTCACCTGTGCCCTCCTAATTTCATATTCCAAACATAGTATGGGATCTACCGTACTTCTTCCTTTTCTAAACCCAAATTGATATGGTTTAATCTTCTTTTTAGATTCCAGAAAATATAATAATCTGTTATTCACCATTTTTCCCATCACTTTACCAATACAAGATGTTAATGCTATCGGCCTATAACTCTCCGCTAAATGTGGATCTTTACCAGGTTTACAAATAGGAATAATGATAGCTTCTTTCCATTTATCTGGTAGAATTCCTTCCTCCCATATCTTATTATACATTTCTAATAATATCTTCTTACTTTTTCACTAAGATTATTTAACATAATATAATTAACTTGATCTTCCCCAGGTGCTGATTTACTAGTGTTATTTAATGCTTTATTTAATTCTATTAAAGAAAATTTCATATTCATAATATTCTCGTCATCTTTATCATTATATAACAACTCATTGTGATTTTTTAATGTCGTTTCCCGTCCTTTTCTTTCAGTACTACTAAGATTTTCCATACTATGTATCTTAGTAAATGCTCTTGCCAATATCTCTGCTTTGTTCTTATTATCTATTATAGTGTTACCATCATCTTTTATTACTGGAAAAAAAAATTATTTTGATTTACCTGACATTTTCTTAATGGTATTCCAAACTCTATCTAACACTGTATTTCTCCCCAATGAATCACAATATTTTCTCCAATAATCCCTCTTAGCATTTCTTATGATCTTCCTGACTTCTGCTTGCTTTCTCTTATAATTTATTAGATTTTCAAAGCAAATATATTTTTTTAAGATTTTTTATAGGCCTTGTTTCTTATTCTAATTGCTCTTGAACACTCTAGAGTCCACCAAGGAACTATCTTTTTCTTTTTAAAACCTTTACTTCTAGGAATTATTGTTTTTGCTGCCTGAAAATACCATTACTAATTTCTAAATTTAATTCATTTACTGGTTTATTTATATCTATAGTTAACATATTAGCCTCACTTATTATTTTATGTTTTCCCAATTTGTATCCCCAAATTTCCACTTCCCTTGACTTGATACCTGTTCTTCTTCTATATCCATTTCTATTTCAATAAAAATTGGATAATGATCACTTCCTATAGTATTATTTTTATATACTTTCCAGTTGCAACTGTCTGCCAAAGATTGTGATACCAGTGTTAGATCAATGGCTGATTCTTTACCTCTTACCAAATCTACCCTAGTGCCTACACCATTATTTAACACTACCATTTCTATTTCTTCAATCACTTCTTCTAAGACCCCACCATTATAATCATCTTGATCCCCCACAAATACCATGTGCATTAAAATCCCCACACCAAATTATTTTCCCTCTACAGTGTCTAAGAATTGTTTCAAGTTTTGCTTTCTCTATTTTCTGACAAGGATTATAATAATTTATTATTTTAATAATTCCATTTTTTGTCCAAATTTTAACTGCATTAAGTTCAATATCCGTATTTATTTGCATTTGGATAAATGTTATGTTTTCCTTTATGAATATGGCGCATCCTCCTCCACTTCCATTTATTCTATCTTTACGTAAAACCGAATAACCATGAATACTAAATTGTAGTGATGATTTAAGCCATGTTTCTTGAATACATATTTTTGTCTGGTTTTGTATTTAATTTGTTAATGAAACCTTTAAATTCCTGTCCGTTAGCTATTAAACTTCGAGCGTTCCATTGTAGTATTAGAATTATGTGTTAATTTGCGAAGCTTCATTTTCAGACGATCCTTCTCCATACCTAAGTTCATCCTGAATTTTTTCCCATGACAGATCTTTGACGTTAAAGAATTTCACCGCTGCCTTTACTATAATTTTAATTTTTTCAGTTTTAGTTCTTGCTTGCTCTGAAAAGTTAATGATATACGCCAGAAAAGGAATACGTTTTTCTAATGTGACATTATTTTGAGTATTATCTGCCTCCTTTTTCCTTTCTAACTGTGTTTTGGTAGCATTTTCTGTACTTTTCAACTCTTTCACTGTCTCAGCATAAGTAATTTTTTATCAGTTTTAATTTTCTGAACTTCAGTTGCTTCTTTCCTTACCACACATCCTGCATAAGCTGCAGTATGATTGCCTCCACAATTGCAACATTTAACAGGATTTTCTCCACATTCCCCATAAGGGTGCTCACCTCCACATCTACCACATCTTTGTTTCCCTCTGCACACATTTGCAATGTGACCATATATTTGGCACTTATAGCATCTGAGAGGTGGTGGAATATAAGTTCTTACACTGAAACTCATGTATCCAATCATTACCTTATCAGGTTTAACTTTATCTTTAAATTCCAGTAGCACAGATGTACTGTCCAATCTTTCCCCATTTCTAAAAGCCTGCAATCGTCTTATACCCGAGATCTCCCCTCCTTTTATTATTTTTCTTTAGTTCTTCCAAGTTTTCTCCAATAGGAATCCCTGATATTTACTCCTTTTGTTCCTCTTTCTTTCCACCACTTCTTTTTTACATACCATTTGGAGTTTTAATGTCTTATTTTTTTGTTCAACATTCTTACAGATAATCAGAAGGCTCCCATCCCTTAGAACTTTAGCCAGTTCCACATCTCCAATAACTTTCTTTAGTCCATTTGATAGAGTGATCGGACTCACCCAATCATATCTTGTCCAGTTCTAAATTTTAATATAACTTTTAAATTCTTCCATCATTTTTTCTTCCTTATCTCACCACTTTCTTCCTCATCTTCCAGAGATCTTTTGCCTACACTCTGTCCTTTTTTATTCTTGTCTTTCATTCCTCCCCCTTTTCTATTTTCTACTAAAGCCCAACCTGTGTCCATATTTTCATCTTCTGAACATCCCCCACTACAACTAGCCATCTTAATCTACTCACAGTTCAGATTATGCCAAAAAAACGCTTTAGAAATCAACTTATTACTCGCCAGAATCCGTTTAAATTTTTCCACTCAGAAAGTCCGCGTTCTCCCATCTTCGAGTCAAACCTAATTGAAATGAGACTTTCTGTTTGGTTCTTCTTCGACTTCATTGTCTTCATCTTTATTGCACTACTGCCATCTATTGGCTCCTACTTCTTATTCCTCATATTCTCTTAATGAACCCAGTATGAGCTGTTGTTCTGTTTTTCTGTTCCCATAAATTATGGCAAGCCATTTTAACATGAATTTGGTTTTGTCTGACTATCCGTAACCACATTCTAGATATCTAAAACTACATTTTGACTATCCAAGTCAAAATTGTTTCTATTGTGAGAAACATCTTCAGCCTCACTATCCATTATCTGCTTTTAAAAAACAGAAGCTGGCGAATCCCTCCAAGAGCCTCCAGGAGAACATCTGCAGTGATGAAGATCTTCTGTCGTACTGATCAGCAGTGTATCTGTTATCTCTGCACTATGGAAGAACATAAAGGTCATGAAACAGTCCCAGCTGCAGCAGAAAGAGCTGAGAAGCAGAAGAAGCTCCAGGAGAGTCGACAACAAATCCATCAGAGAATCCAGGACCAAGAGAAAGATGTGAAGCTGCTTCAGCAGGAGGTGGAGGCCATCAATGTCTCTGCTGATAAAGCAGTGGAGGACAGTGAGAAGATCTTCACTGAGCTGATCCGTCTCCTCCAGGAAAGAAGCTCTGAGGTGAAGCAGCAGATCAGATCCCAGCAGGAAACTGAAGTGAGTCGAGTCAAAGATGTTCAGGAGAAGCTGGAGCAGGAGATCAGTGAGCTGAAGAGGAAAGACGCTGAGCTGGAGCAGCTCTCACACACAGAGGATCACAACCAGTTTCTCCTCAACTACCCCTCACTGCCAGCACTCAGTAGGTCTAAACACTCATCCAGCATCAACATCCGTCCTCTGAGACACTTTGAGGACGTGACAGCAGCTGTGACTGAGCTATATATATATATATATATATACTGTATATATATATATATATATATATATATATATATATATATATATATATATATATATATATATATATTATGTGGTATATATATATATATAAAAAATCCCTTCTCACCCTCTGCGGGTGGTCTCTCTCTCTCTTTCATCCTCTGACCTCTGACCTCTACCAGAGGCCTGGGAGCTTGAGGGTTCTGCGCAGTATCTTGGCTGTGCCTAGTACTGCACATTTCTGGACTGAGATGTCTGATGTTGTTCCTGGGATCTGTTTTAGCCACTGCTCCAGTTTGGGGGTTTCTGCCCCGAGGGCCCCGATGACCACAGGCACCACTGTGGTCTTCACCTTCCAGTTCTTTTCCAGTTCCTCCCTGAGGCCCTGGTATTTCTCCAGTTTCTCATGCTCCTTTTTTCTGATGTTGTAGTCACTTGGTATAGCTACATCCACCACAACGGCTTTCCTCTGTTCTTTATCCACCACCACAATGTCCGGTTGGTTCGCCATTACCATCTTGTCTGTCTGGATCTGGAAGTCCCACAGGATCTTAGCTCGGTCATTCTCCACCACCTTTGGGGGTGTTTCCCACTTCGATCTCGGGGCTTCCAGTCCATATTCTGCACAGATGTTCCTGTACACTATTGCCGCCACCTGGTTATGTCGTTCCATGTACGCTTTCCCTGCCAGCATCTTGCACCCTGCTGTTATGTGCTGGACTGTCTCATATGTCTATATATGTCTATATATATATATATATATATATATATATATATATATATTTATATATATATATTATATATATATATATATATATATATATATATATATATATATTATATATATATATGGCAAGTTTTTGTTTCATGCACAATTTTACGGTGCATGAAACCGTAAAATTTTCATTCATATATATATATATATACATATATATATATATATATATATATATATATATATATATATATATATATATATATATATATATATATATATATTATGAATGAAAATTTTACGGTTTCATGCACCGTAAAATTGTGCATGAAACAAAAACTTGCCATGCTTTTATGCTGCTTATGTTACTAGTATTTTCAACATTAAATACTTTATCTTAATTTTGGTGAATCGTTTAATTTAGTTGACTCACCATTCATATTTAAAATTAAAAAAATACTTATTGATCACAAATTCAATGTTGTAACTCATAACTAGCTATAACATTTACTTTTATTATAACTTGTATAAATATCTTCATCGCCTGAAATTCATCAAAATGAAAAAAAAAAAAAGACATTAGGATAAATGATCAAAATTTGGTCTGTTGTCAGAAAATGTCTTCCAAAATGTTCTGTTTCATTTTCCTTAGAGTAGTTGCATATCTGTTTGTATCACATCACAGATGAATGTATGAAACCATTACAGGACATTTCCCAACATGCTCTGCTCAGCATCATTTTGTAAGAGAAACCTGCTTAATGCTGCTCAGACACAGGAAACGGTAAATAAAGTAAAACATTTTATTTGGGTTTAGATCAGTGTTTCTCAACCTTTTTCAGCCCAGCGCCCCTCAGCCCTTATCCAGGTCCCTCACCGCTCCCCACCAAAGAATTTTCAGGCTACTTTGCACCGACTATTATTTTGTTGTTAATATTACTCACTATTGTAGATGTTTTGATTTTTATGTTGTTGCGCCGCCTAATCGTCATGTGTTTCACATCATGTGTTGATTTTTCACTGTTCAACGTCGTATTCTCTGTTTTTATGTCATAAAAACAGATTGTTGTTCGTCGCTCAGTTTTATGTCCCTCTTCTCCTGTTTCAGAGTTTTGCGCAATATGCGCCTCGTGTTTTTTTTAAGTCCCTAAGGTGCAGGGCGGTCGGGAAGCGTATCGATGGGGAAAAGGCAGACTGACACAAAGCTTTTAAAACAACGGAAACATTTTCTGCATTCCGATTATTGAAATTTAAAGTGCTGTGGTACCGTTGTTCTATCACCCCGTTTCATACCGGACCACTTACAGCTCCGGTGTTAACACTATAAAATGAACGATCTCTATCTGGTATCACCATGGAGGGATTTCTTTATTTTAAGGGTTCATTTTTCAGGGGGAGACACAGTGAGGGTATCGTGATTTTAGTAATTACATGTTTGTAAGAGCAATTGTCTGTTGTCCTTCCATGGAAACGAGCATCAACCAGATGGAAATAAAACACCTTTTAATATATGTTGCTGCTTTGACATGATCACAGAACAGCCAAAACATATGTACAGAAATACCAGACAAAGTGAATCACAGCAACGTCATCAGCCGGTTTAACGCTGAACTGATGAGAACCGAGCTGTGCCGAGAAGCTAAGAGACACTAAGGAGAAGGAGAACAAGAGCTGCCATTGATACAGTTGCAGCCAAGCATGGTTTAATGTTACACAATACAGTTTTACCAAGTTGCTCAAAGTCTAAACTGGTATTGTTGTGTATTTAAGGTGTAAAGTTTACCTTCGACCAAACTCCCCACTAAGGCTTCCCAGCGCCCCCCTTTTATAAAAATGTCCGCCAGCGCTCCCTGCCGTCCTCTGAAGGCTCCCTGGGGGGCGGTACCCCACGTTGAGAACCGAGAGTTTAGAGCATCAAATGTTTTCATCTCATGTTTCTCAGAGTCTCTGGAGAATAACTGGCAGAGCAGAAACAGACGACATGATTAACAGACCTTTATATGAGTTTATATTATTAAACAGTTTTATCCTAAGAACACATTTTGTTTTATGTAAACTACAATCTACATTAATACTAGTTAGAAACTGGGTACAGTGAGCCTCAAGTGATTAAAACTAATTCAGTTAAAAGAAATTAAAATAGATTCACAAATAGGTCAACATTAATATACAACAGGACAAACATGTTGTCTCTGACAAAATGGCCGCTCTGCTTCCTTCATGTTAAACTGATTTTCATTTGTACAGGCAAAACATCTCAGGTCTAAAAGCATATAAGAAAAAATACAGCAATGTTTAAAAATGGGTTTTATTTACAAGAGTCAAAGCTTAACATCAGTTCACATTAAACATCAAAACACATTTGATACAAACAAAAACAAATAATGGAAAATAATAAAAAATAAAAAAAATTCTAATTTCTTTGGTTTAGAGGATCATGTTTATTAGTAATCTGACAAAGCTGTTAGTTTGCTCAACCACCAACTCACAGTCTGTTTAATACCTCTACACAAACTCTGTAGTACTTAAACTAATTTTTCATATTTTAAGTCATATAAAGTCCAAATCTCCCCCGCTAAAAATCCCACTAATTATCTTGACCATCATCTACTGTCTTTGTGTTATTTTTTTATTATTTGTCTCCCCAAATCAAGACTCTGCATTGAAAATATATGGCTGTTATATTTAGCTCAAACATAACAGCCAAAATGACAAATATTTAATTTTAATTACTTAAAGTTAAATAATTTTTATTAATCATAAAATGATGAATCAAGTTTATTTGTATACTTGAAATAAACTTCAGCAACAAGACATTTCAAAGGGCTTTACTGTACATCATAAAAACACAAAAAAAATACAAAGTCATAGAAACAGTTAAATACAACAGTCAAACGTTACATTTTGTCAAGAGCCGTCGTTACACACCATATTGTTGATTATTTTTTTAATTTCAATGTTTTCAAACATTAAAAAAATTTAGGTTTTAGTCTAGATCTAAAGGAACTCAGTGTTTTGGCTGTTTTGCAGTTTTGTGGAAGTTTGTTCCAGATTTGTAGAAAAAAAATGGCTTCTTCTAAGGAAAACCAATTTCAGAGAAAAGACACGAGAGTCAACATCTCGCTGTGCGATGTGATTGATCACCACATATTCTGAATGCTGCTTCTACATATATGTTTGGTTTTGGTTCTGGATGCAGAACCAAAACAAAACCTGAGAGGCCTCGAGGTTGATACAAAAGATGTATAAACATGATAAGTAAACATCAGTGTATTTATGATATGACAGGTCAGCAACACTGTTGTCTTTTAAAATTGTTCCCCTCTAGTTTTTGCATTAACCCACTTTATTAGCAAATAAAATATTCCCAATATTTAAAATCATGATCAAAATGTCACTGTTGTTTTCTACAGTCCCAAAAGAAATTAATGAATTTGACAATCTTTAATATTTTCTGCTTTTTGTTCTCAGGGTAGAAACACAATCAAAAATGTATCTGATGTAAGTTTCCCCTGTTGGTATAGAAGAAAGACTGTTATGTTTGTAGTTACTCTGAGTGTTGGATGATAAGAGTTGGAAAGCAACAACATCTCATGTTTTTTCCAAGTATTTCATTAAAAGTGAATAAATAAATTCTCCCTCTCATCATGAATCTCTTTGTGTTCCTTTGTCATATTTTCTCCTAAAAATATGTTCAATGTTAGAATGCTATGTCCAAGATAGCAGAACATTTTACATGTTAGGATTTGTTTTTTCTTCTTTCCTGTTTTCTGATTAAAAAAGCAAGCTGCTCTCATTTACATATCTTTTTCATTTTTTGTCACTAGGAGGCCAAAACAGTAATAAAGAAACATAAACAAACATAAAAAAACATTAAAAAAAGTCCCTACAGCTGACTTGCAAGATGAAGTTAGTATCCTATATGTTGCGTCTATTTTCAATAGTAATTGATACATTTCTAATTTTCTCTACTGTTGTATGTTAGTAAATGACCCCTGAGAACAAATTTTAATTAAAATCTTACATAATGCAACTACCATACCGTACAAACTTTATTTATAAAGCACTTTAAAACAACCACAGATAATACAAAATGATGTACATTACAACACAACACAACAATAAAAAAAATTAAAAATAAAAACTCCTACAGTTTAAAAACAAACAAAGAATTTAAAACTAGATCCTGCTGGAGTGGAAACCAAGTAAAATAGATGGTTTTAAGATGAACTTTAACAGTGGACAGTGAAGGAGCCTCTCTGACCTGCAAAGGCAAGTCGGTCCATAACTTAGAACCAATGACAGAGAAGCCATGTCCCCTCTGAGCTTCCTTCTGGATCTCGGTACCTCCAAGAGGAGCTGGACCTGAGAGACCGATAAGGTATGTAGGGGTGAAGAAGCTCAGAGAGGTAAGCCGGGGCAAGATTATTTAAAAACAAACATAAGAATTTTAAAATGAATCCTAAAATATACAGGTGGCCAGTGAAGTGAGACCAGGACAGAGGTCACATGTTCCCTCTTTTGAGGGTTTAATAAGCACTACAAGGGGGCTTATAAAAAAACTACAGTATTAAAAATGTTATTTTTTGTACATTTACTGTACGATGATGTAAATAGAAATATTTAGGTAATTTGTTCCTATGTGAATGTATCTGTAGGAGTTTTGAGGAGGGAACAGTAAATGTTCACCACTACTGGGATCTAGACATGGAAACAAATGTGAACTAGTGAATTCACTGGTGATCCTTAAACTGAGAAACTAGACAGTAAGTTTGCAAAATCTTAATTTTCATACAAGGTTTGAGAATTCTAGTGTGATGTCGCTCTACTAAAACTCTGGTCGAGGAGATGCCATAAGGGCAAGTCCTTATGTGGATCGATGTTTTTAAATGTTTTTATTTTCATTTTTACTTTTAATAATGTTTTTATCTTTTTAAATCTTTTTCAAAATCTCTGTCTCTTTCTATTTTAATTTTAATTTTAAATTGTATAAAACACTTTGAAATGCCTTGCTGCTGAAATGTGCTATACAAATAAAATGTGATTGATTGATTGATTGATTGATTGATAATAAAACACATAAATCTTTAGCTACTCATGTAAGAGTGTGAGCATTAAAAACAAGTTTCACTGACAGAAATTAAATTAAAAAACTTTGGTTGGGGATCAAGTCTGTCAACTTTTGCATGTATTAAAAAATACTTTTCAAGGGTTGCTGTGGTGGTGCAGGGCTTAAGTACAACCCATGTATTGAGGCCTTAGTCCTTGATGCGGCCGTGGAAGGATCAATTCCTAGCCCAGTGACCTTTACTGCATGCCTTCCCCCTTCTGTCAACTAGAGCAAAAAAATATTTTTCAAGACAAATCAGTTACAAAAAGCTGAGTATGAGACGCTAAACTACAGTAACACCTATGGGTATAGGATGTTCTTTATAACATACAAAGCATACATTCATGGCTCTTACATACTTTTTCATTATCTCAAAATGGCCCCAAAATGGTCTCTTTGATCTAATATGAAGGACTTCCTGGTGGGTTTAAGGCATGGAGTTGTTGTTTTTTATCATGATGCATAGTTCTATACTTGAACCAGTTTCCATACCAACACATGCAAGAGGTTGAAGAGACTTCAGCTCAGAGGGAATGATTCATCCACTTTGGTTTGGTTGTCCCATGTCCTGTAAAGGTTCTCCTTCAGGTAAAATCTCCTCTGTTGCTTTTATCTCTGCGATCTATGAAACACAAAACAGAATCTTGTCTTCAATAACATCATCTTCCTCTGATTGTTTGAAATTCTAAAGTTACATTATTATTAAGATGACTTGAATAAAAACAGAATTGTGTCTTTATTCAACTCTCATTTTTAGTTTTTTTAATTATCATCAATCATCAAAAATCAAATAAAAATAAAGCTATAGAATTTTGACTTTTTCTAAAATGATTTAACTTTCATTTGTATCCAGATGTTTGTTGACAAAAATAAAACAATCCAGAAACCAAAACATATTAAAGTAAAGATGGAAACATAGTCATATTAAATTGAATATTCAGATGAGCCTTGTTAAATTTACCTTTTGAATATAACTTCTAAGAAGGTAGAAGACATCTCTGTCATTAAGCCCTGATTTCTTTTTTTTATTGGTCTGATGTAATTATAATCTTAAACATGTTTTTATTAGCTATAAGCTTCTCTGTTGAAGGAAACACAACAAAGATATATTAGATTTATGTGTTTTCAATTTTTAATAGTTTTATTTATAGCATTTTATAAATGAATGTTGTTGGTTTTGTGTCTTTGATTCTTGTGCTGCCCAGATCAGGGGTCAGAAATCTCTGCTACCTTAAGAGTCATTATTGTCTTCAATGCAGGAAAACACATTTTTTAAAGCTTTTCATAAACAGGAGATTCATTTTTAAATAGAAAATTACATTAAAAAAACATGTAATTTGTAAACCATTATTAATATTCTGTACCAGAGTCATTCTTTGAGGAAACGCCTAAGAAAAGCTGCTAAAGCTGCGTATAGTTTTTAATGATCAACATTTTTATCCAGTTACTATGAGCCACAGTGGAGAGTCCAATGAGCCACATGAGGCTCCGGGGCCACAGGTTGGACACCTCTGGTCTAAACCTTCACATCACTGAAAGCTGGTGAGCCACGATCAACCCAGTCAGGTTGATCACATTATATAACATCTAGTCAGTCAGATTGAGTCACCAACAAAGAGGTTCAGTTTCCTGGTTTGATGCTTTGATGTTCAGTGATTACAGACATGATTAGTTTATCAGCTGTTTGATAAAAAGAAAAGAATTAAGACAAATTATCTGGAGTTGTTCTGTTTCCATACCTGCATCATTTCTCCCTTGGTCTTGTTGAAAGTTGTTCCTTAGGCATGGAAAAAACCGAACACAACAGAAAATGGACATCAGTGAATATTTAGCTTAACACAATATAAATCAAGTGACAATATTTAATTTTCCACAGCAGTTTTTGACTGACAAAATGTTTCAACAACTGGGGAGTCAAAAGCAACAAATGAAAATAAAAATACATAGATCATAATTGGTTGGTTTCTTACAACTTTGAAAGAAAATGTCTTTTTTCTTTTCATAATTACATCGAAACACATTTGACCAATATATAAATGTATGATATCTGCATAATGTTTCTTACGTCGTGTTCCAGCCATGGACATTATGAAGTGGGCTGCAAGTGGTTCTGGTATTTTCCGTTGTTTTCCTCCTCCTTTATTCAAGTCTCTCTGATCTGTTGATTCAGAGCTCAGGTCATTTATAGCCTCTTCATTGTCTCCTTAGACCTCCTGACACCTGATGCTCTGTTGTCTCCCTCAGTTTCCTCCTCATGTACATTTGAATTTGTTTTTGTACCTCAGCAGATTCTCACATTCACCACATCAAATCATTTGCATTGCATCACTGATACTGACATTCACATTGATTTGTAGTTTCTGTTAATATTCCTGTATGGAGACGATCAGTGATTCACCTAAAATCTGCAGAGAAAACAAATGACTCACGTAGTTTACGTCGCCAATAATATAGACCAGCGATGGAGATGATGGAGATGATGATGATGATGATGCAGACTTGTATTCCAACAAAAGGATCAATTTTCCTTCCTGTGACCAAGAGGAAAAGCAGGTTTGTTTGTTTTAGTAAATTATATTTTGTCCTTTACTTTATTTGTAGGATTAAAACTTTGAAACTAGATTCTCCTTGTGTCACTATTTACTGAATCTCACAGCTGAAACCTGAACTTTATTATTTTACTGTCTGACATTAAATCACACTAAACCTTTTTGCAGGTCATTTAGAAAATACGTCTTTAATGTCAGTATGCTAGTTTTGATACTTTCTTTAAATTCATAAGTTTACATAGACTAATACTGATGAGCCTGGATGATGTCATAGCTGTGTATGATCTTAAAGGCTAATTCACATGTTTTATATTAATGGTGACACTAATTGTAGATGTATTTTAAGACACAAGTCAAAGAAAAAGCTTCAGAAAAAGCAGGAAGATTAAATCAGGACCAGAAAAACATTTGTGACTTCCTGGTCCTGATTTATTTTTCCCATGCTGTGATGTAAGAATTCATATCATAGTAACACTCAGTCATCATGTGTTAATGAAGGAAAATGAAGGACTGTTTTTTTACTCAAAGCTTTGTCAAAGAAAATGTGGTTATATGAACTTGATAACTAACATTGATTATCCAGTTAGAGGTCAGTCATTGTTCAACTCAACCAGTTTATACAGAAACAGAACATTTTAAGTTTTCTACTCATTTATCCACATTTTGACAGTAAATTGAAAAAGCAAATTTAGTCAACAGACTCTTACCTTTGTTATTTTCTCCATTTCCACCTGAAAAAGAACAACATAAAATACAGTATTAGTAAAACATAAATGAACTGAATTTATCTAAAGTATTTCCAGTCATGCTGATCTCTCAAAGCGCTAAACACTGCAGACACATTCACCCATTCACTCTCACTGACACACACACACACACACACACACACACACACACACACACACACACACACACACACACACACACACACACACACACACACACACACACACACACACACACACACACACACACACACACACACTCACTCACTCACTCAAGAATCTATATGCAGATCAGTAGGTATTTAGGAATTATCTGTTTTGCCCAAAGACACATCAACATGTGACAAAGAAAAAGCTGGAAGATGAATATTCAACCCACTGAGCCACAATCACTACAGGTAACAAAAAGGTCTAAAACTAAGTCAAAGTGCAGTAACCACTGATTATCTAGTTAAACATATTTACCTCCAGGAACAGTCAAGTTGCCTTTGGCTCCATTTTCATCTGTTGAGGAATTACATTAAGTGCTAAAGACAATAACATATTTATCTAGTTTGTCTTAAATTATCTCAGTTTTTTAATAACTCACCAACTTTTAGAGTAACATTTCCCTTCATGATTCGACTTTCCAGTTTGGGGACAAAGCAAATATAATTCCCTTCATCCTCCTTAACTAGATTGGTCAAACTGAGGGAAATGTCGCCATGTGTTAAGTTTTTATGGAACAAAGAGGTTCGGGTTTTGTATTCTGGGTTTGACATTGCATCATCCCTCTTTTGGCTGCGATGCACATATATTTTTTGGCCCTTGAATCTCCATTCGATTGTATGATCGCTCACATCTAACGGGGGCTTCAGATGACATGGCAGAATAACGTTGTCTCCAACCTTTGCATGTATCGGCTCATGACCAACCAGCTCATATTGATCTGAAAGAAGAAACAAAAATGTTAATAAAAACTTTTTCTGCTATTTCTGATAGCATTCTATTTGTTGTTCAGCTTTCATTCATGTCTATTTTCCTTTAGGACCCTTACAATTATGAAAAAAAATTAGCTATCACATTAATAGGGGTTTTTCAAAGTAAATGTTTTTTCTTTTATTTATTTACAAATGTATGTCTGGGTTAATTTGACACAAAAGTAAAGAAAATCACTTTTGTGTCAAATTAACCCAGAAACAAACGGCGATAATTCCATTTGAAATATAGAAACTCCAATTTACAAGGACTAATGTATTTATTGATTTACACACACAGAGAACAGTGGTGGCGCCAGAGGGGCACTAGAGGGCGCTGTAACTACCTTTGGAGGAGACACGGCACCCCCACATAATTACTTTCCTTTTCATTTAAGTTAGTATTCTTTAATATGTGGTTGCTGTGATATTTGTCTAACAAAAAGCACAACTAACTTAAAAAAACAACTCATGATTATATAGTGAGCAAAGAAAAAAAAGATTCTACCTCACAACAGGAAATGAACCTGTATTTTCACTTGTAGTATCAATTGCAGGGAGAACTTAATACAAAATGTATTATGTTCTATGTAGTCTGATAGTCAGATTGACAAGATGGATTCAACAACTCAAGAGGAAACTGACATGATACAAGATGGAGTCCTGACAGCGTCCAGTGGGACACTTGTTGCTTTGGACATGCAAGGATTGCATAGCCCTTAAAAGCCACTTTGACCAGAAAAGCTCCAATCACCCTTTGGAGCAAGGATGAATGTCTTGTTCATTGTTCTACAGCCAGAAAGGAGCGTCTATCTTACTGTTTTCTAGTTTTGACAATCAGCTGGAGTCTCCTGCTCAACATCAGTGAAAGTTTTATTATGAAGGCTAAAAAGTTTCATCCCTCAATAACTAGAAGTCATCCTCACAGCTTTCTTAAAAACAGAGGTGACCACATCAGTCTGAAACAGACGTATGACATCAGATCTCACCTAAGATGTTGAGTCGACATTCTGCAGATCCGACTCCATCTTCAGTTTTCACTTCACATCGATACAGACCAGAGTCTTCAGTCCTCAGTCTGGACACATGGAATCTGATTCGTCCTTCTCTGAGGACGACTTTGTCACTCTGGACTCGTCCTGAAAACTGTTCATCCTGAGAATCTGGAAACTCAACACCTCCATGGACCTGATAGAGAACTTGCTCTCTATGAGGAGCCAACAGGCTGCAGTAGATGAACAGATCCCTGTAGGATCCCTGAGTCCTGGAGGTGAAGATCCACTCCAGGGTGATGTTGTGGTTCTTCACTGCCTCATAGCTGCTCTGGGTCACATTCACTACAAATGTTGCTGCTGAGAAGACAGAGAGGAGAGAGGATCAGACACACTGAGAACTGGAACATGGAGACTTTCAGCTCCATCTGGAGAGATTCTGTCTCATGATGGTCTCTGAGCTGTCAGAGCTCTGCTAGATTCTCTGATAGTTAAACTGATTCAAGTTTTACCTTCACTGACTGACTTTTATTAGTTATTGATGGATTTAGACTGAACAACAAGATGGAGACTGACCACATGAGCTGAGGATGACGAGCAGATCCCTGCATATCTCCAGGGATCTCCAGGACCCTGGAGATCATATCTCTTTCTCTCTTTATATACACATGAGAGAGAGAGACAGTCTAAAAGTTGAAAATCCCATTAAAACTCGTAAATTTTCTGCTCATTTTTATTAAGGCTAAAATGGAATCGATACCTTAATGTGGTGGATAAATCTGAGTATCTCCAGGATCCTGAGGGCAACATTGTCAGAGGATTTGGTCCTAAATAAGATCCTACATGGCAAATTAGAATAGATGGATTGGTCTGAGTAGTTGTATCAAACAAATTCAGATTAAGATTAAAATATACAATTAAATTGCCAAATATTCACTATTAATCCAAAAGTGTTTTTAAGAAACGTTTAAGAAATTCTCAGCATAAATTGTTGCTTTCCTCTTTTTTCTTGGGAGTTACGTCTTGTATGCAACACCACCAATGTAAACAATGGAGTGAAAAGACAGACGCACATTTTCTAGCTGATGGATGGATTTTTTTTATTTTGTAATCAAATTACTTTTTCAAAGTAACTATGTCATCACTGGTGATAAATTAACTACACTGTATGTTTATGTTGCGAGTTACCTTGTTTGGCGTGGAGACCTGCGTCCTTAATGTGTCCAGCAGTTATTAGGATGCAGCTGGGTCCTAATGGAAAACCGAGAGTGGCGGATATACCAGCGGCTTATAGCCCAGTGAGGCTCATATATGAACGTTTCCAGTTTTTTGGGGGTTTCTTTTAACGTAGCTGTAGAATATAGTATGGTGCGCTCTTTAGTCCGGAAAATACGGTATTACGTTTTCATCAATATTAAGGAATGATTTACTTAAAACAAGCCTAAAGATTTTGCTGAAAAGTTACTTTTAAGTTAGTATATTTTCAAGCGTAATAAAATATTTGCACTAGAAACAAGATCAAAAGTACTTAGTAAGATGTTGTGTTTTTGCAGTGCAGCATCCCTGCATTCAATAATTTGCCAAAACAACAACCACTTGGCTCTTCAATCTCTTCTTTTACCTGCTTCTTCTCATAAATTCTTTTTAGTTTATTTAAAAATTAAAACGAGCTAATACATATTTCAATAAACCAATTGAAGACCTCACATGAGGTCTTCCTCATGTGAGGTCTTCACATGAGGAAGACCTGAGGTCTATAGTGAATAGCATCACTACTCTAGCACTGCCATTCTCCTGATGAGACATTACACATAATATCTAATATAATGTTATGCATGTTGATAAATAGTCGAGTTTGATCAGGTGTTGTGTAGCCATCACTCACACTCTTATTACACTTTAAATAACAACAAAAAGGCTCATTTTGCTGATCCCTTATATTTGGCTGCATGCAGAATTTTACTCTTGCAACACGTTTAAATCTGTTTCTGCTGTGCAAGACTGATATAGATTTGCTGATCAGACTACAAATAATAGTGGACATTTCCAGAAAGTAAAAAATTGGGAGGTGGAGGGTTAATTATTTTTATTTAAGAATCTTATCGTGAGCAATCATCTCAAACTATTCCCAGATGTCAGATTTTCCACTTGCTGGCTCCATTTCAGACAATTAATCAACTTTATTTGTGTAGCACATTTTATCAACAAGGCAGTTCAAAGAGATTTACATCATAAAATCACCAAAAAAAATCATTAAAAAAAACACCATAATCAGCAACTGAGAAAACCAACCAACATTACATATTGATGAGTGCCATCATCAATACACATCAAATATGTTGATCAGTGTTCCTTTTATTTTGGCCACTGCTGAAGACAATTATTCTCCTTTGATTAACCTAATCAATCTAACCAAATTACCAACGACAATCCATGACGCTTTTATTTCATCCAAGGTTTTATTTTATTTATTTTGAAAACCGACACGCAAAATGAAGCAGTTACGTGTCCCAGGTAAAACCAGACATTGTTTGTTGCCAGTCACAACAGCAAGACAACACAAGCCTCGAAGCGGGGCTTCATCTGACACGCCCCTTTTTACTCGGTAGGCCTCGAAGCCTGGATTCAGGTGTCCTATGGACTTGACCACAGTCCGACCTGTTCATTGGCTAATGCCCATTTGACGTCACAGCGTAGCTATCAGCGGGTCACCGTCTCACAAACTCAAGCTAATATACATTGTTCAGTACCGGACCGACAGAAAGTTTTTGCGTCAGGACTCGAAAACAATGGTTCACCGTCAGTGGTGAATCTGTACAGACGATGTCAGGTATCCTGATCATGTTTGTGGAACTAAAATTCACAGATTTCCAAAATCTGAAACGGAAAGCCTTGCTTGGATATAACTTTTTCACGACGCATTTGCAGGCCAACTGTCATGGGATCTATAAAAACAAAGGATTGTCTGCTGGCGTAAGTATTATTACTTTGCTTTCTTTGTGTTTAGTGAATAAAAATAATCGTCAATAATAAACATCCATCATGAAAAACCTTTTAGCCAAGTACTGCATAATGGCAGCACCGATACAACTTCTACACCTTGAAGCCTGTTACAGTCTTAATTTAGCTGAACAGATCAATATGCAATGTGTTCCGTATCTGACATACATTAAAAATTTTATTTCACCTGAAAAGGTTTTTTACTAAACTGTAATCGCGTTAGCCGAGCTCCGGGCTGCGGGTATTAGCCATGCTAATCGGTTAGCCACCGAGTACCGCTGCTAGCTGCTGCTCTGCACTGTCCTATCAGAGGCACATTGAACATTTGCAAACAACAAAAATCACTCATTTCAAAATCACCCTCAAAACCATGAATGTCCGACTTACCCAGCCTTGCTAGAATAAGCGTCAGTGATCTTGTCTATATGTATACTGAGGGTCTGAGGATCTGTTGTTTTCCTCATCAACCGGTAGCATTTAGCTGCAACTCGCACAATGTTGGAGGCATCGCGTGGCTAAAACTCCTTGATCTCGTCCAAAAAAGATGACATGAACCTGTTGGTTCCATGTCGTGGCTGATATTTTGTGAAAATCCGGCAGAAATGCTAAACTAATCGACTCAGAAATACTCTGTAGTCAGTCGACGCCATGTTAACTAGGTGAGTTAAGGCTTTGGGTTGTGAGACATGTAGTCCGACGGGCGTTTCTGGGCGGGGCTTGGGAAGATGAGCCCTTTAGAGGGGGAGGGAGCAGCGCCGTGTTGTGCCTTCAAAATAAAAGCAAGCGACTTGAAGATTTCAGAATCAAATATTTTTCGCAACTAATGAAATTGTTGGAGGGGTCAAATGCGCCTGTCTCCAGTGTCTCCCCATACCGAGTGTAATGAGGGGACACCGGAGGAACGATCATCCAGAAAAATACCCGGATGTCAGACAAATACGTACTTGCTTATTTTTAGTGGTTACACGCAAATTAAATAACTTTTAGAGTGGTTAAACGATATAAACACTACACTTACACATAACATACACTGCGTATCATGTTGTACACAACTGGAGGAAGAGTTTTGTTTTCCCGAGAAACATCTTAACTTACCTTGATCCACGACGGACAGCAAACTGAGCAGCAAGAGAACCAGCATAACCGCAGAAAACCTCATTATTTCCGCCCGATAAAGAGAAGATTACCGATTTTCTTTTCAGGTTTTAGTGAGTATTAAATGAGTATTTAAAATGACCGAGACGTCGCCGAGTCAAACCCAGTTGAAATGATACTTTCTCTTTCATTTCCGTGTCGGTGTAGGCGGTCTGACTATCAATGCTACTACCTAGTCAGGTTTTCCGACCGCAGATAAAGTCTGTCTGTCTGCGCGCGTCTAGAACTGCTACCGTCATGTTTACAAACCAAAACTACAGCGAGTTGTTAATGTTAAATATTATCATCGGATAACATTATTTGAGTGACGAGACTGAAGTGGATGCAGTTATGCTTAGCATTGGAACAATTTATATACATCACGAATCGACAAATATATAACTTCCTCAATCAGAATATCTGGTCCAGACACATAAACCAGGACAGTCTGAACTCCTGAGGAAGACCATAGAGGTGGAGGGACACAGTCAGGGTCTCAAAATGTTTGGAGCCATCAGCTTCATAAAACCGGACTTTGTTTTCACAGCTGTTGAATACATCTGTTAGAATATTATTAATAAAAACAGGATTATTATTCTGCTTTTATTAATAATAAAACAGCTAATTTCATCTCTTTACACAGAAGAATTTTTTAATGGAATTAAGAGTCTCCAAATATAAAAACATTCTTAAGTAAATAATTTACTAACATATCTTTGCCATATTGCAAATATTTTATTATTCTAGAGTTGGTGAATTTGCTCATACAAAATAATATATAAATGAATGTAACACTGATTATGGTCTACTGTAGAGAGAACCAAAACTGACATAATAAGAAATAAAAGCATTATTATGTAGCCTATTTAGTTTTTCCTTGTCCAAGCTAGAGAACTGCTCACTGAAATTAGCGTTCATAAATCGGATCAACCTTGAACTGATCCTGGATTACCGAATATCCAACTCGAAACTAACTTCACTGCAGTTTGGTAACACAAAAAACCCACCGGGACAGAGTTTGTTTTGGTCTGTAGCCTGTAATTATAGCAGAGTGACTGAACCTAAACATCCCACAACGTCTGACGCAGTGACGGCAGCTCTCCTCATTTACATAAAGATGCAGACGGAAATGTAAAAACAGGAGAAGTAGAAAAAGAATAAGTACAGGGGCGGATCTAGAAAAATATATTTATGAGGTGGCAAGAGGGTGGCAGGGATTTTTTCACATACATGCCAGTATGTGTGTATATCAGTGACGTGCGGTGAGGTTCGTTGCTGGTGAGGCTCTGACTTATGACTTAGACACCATCCATGTTATTGCTGTCAAGTCCTGTTTAACTTGTTCAGCTTCTTACTGTGAGGATCACCTCACTATGATGCTTCACCATTAAAGAAACACAAGCTGGTGAATCCCTCCAAGAACCTCCAGGAGAGCAAATGTTCTCGTCACGATGAGGTGATGAAGATCTTCTGTCGTACCGACCAGCAGTGTATCTGTTATCTCTGCACTATGGATGAACATAAAGGCCATGAAACAGTCCCAGCTGCAGCAGAAAGAGCTGAGAGGCAGAAGGAGCTCCTGAAGAGTCAACAACAAATCCAGCAGAGAATCCAGGACCAAGAGAAAGATGTGAATCTGCTTCAACAGGAGGTGGAGGCCATCAATGTCTCTGCTGATAAAGCAGTGGAGGACAGTGAGAAGATCTTCACTCAGCTGATCCGTCTCCTCCAGGAAAGAAGCTCTGAGGTGAAGCAGCAGATCAGATCCCAGCAGGAAACTGAAGTGAGTCGAGTCAAAGATGTTGAGGAGAAGCTGGAGCAGGAGATCAGTGAGCTGAAGAGGAAAGACGCTGAGCTGGAGCAGCTCTCACACACAGAGGATCACACCCAGTTTCTCCTCAACTACCCCTCACTGCCAGCACTCAGTGAGTCGACACACTCATCCAGCATCAACATCCGTCCTCTGAGACACTTTGAGGATGTGACAGCAGCTGTGACTGAGCTCAGGGACAAACTACAGGACATCCTGAGAGACGCTGGGACAAACATCGAACAGGTAATCACTGAAGTTGATGTTCTACTGTCTGAACCAGAACCAAAGACCAGAGATGGATTCTTAAAATATTCTCAAGAAATCACTTTGGATCCTAACACAGCTCACAATAAGCTGTTATTGTCTGTGGGAAACAGAAAAGTAACATCAACTGACCAACAACAGTCTTATCCTGATCATCCGGACAGATTCAGTGTCTATAATCAGGTCCTGAGCAGAGAGAGTCTGACTGAACGTTGTTACTGGGAGGTGGCAATGAAAGGAGGAGCTGGAGTTGGAGTAGCAGTTTCATACCAGAACATCAACAAGGCAGAACCATTTGGATTCAATGACAAATCTTGGGTATTGAATTGTACCGCAGATGGTTACATATTTCATCACAATAAAGTTAAAACTCAGGTACCAGGTCCAGTTTCCTCCAGAATAGGAGTTTACCTGGATCACACAGCAGGTATTCTGTCTTTCTACAGCGTCTCTGAAACCATGACTCTCCTCCACAGAGTCCTGACCACATTCACTCAGCCTCTATATGTTGGGATTAGGCCTCTCTTCAGTAAGGACTCTGTGGAGTTCGTTAAACTGAGGTAGTCAGCAGTGATCTGAGGTCCAGTTGGTTAAAATGTGTATTTTTGTTTCAGTTGTTTTAGTCTAAATCATTGTTTTCATTTCTTCACTGTCCAGAGATCAGCTGTCTTTACTTTCTCGTCTTGTTTTGTTGATGTTGGAATTTGTTTGGGTTCTGCCCCTTCCTGTTTCTGTTCAGCCACAGAACCTATTGCTGCTAAAGAGGATTTTTATTCACCTAATATAATTTCATTTAGATTTATTGCTTTGTCAGACCGAAAGTAGTTGTTGTTCAAATAACTGTACAGATGAAAAGATCAGATTATTAATCTATATGTGTCAATAAATTCATCTTGTGATTCAGATTGTATCTCGGTTTGTTTTTTTTTTTTGTTTTTTTTAAATTAAATTTTATTATCATATCAGTAATAAAAGTCATGTTTTAAATACAGAAAAACTTCCTCATATCAGAGTTTAACACAGAAACAATATGATCTTAGAACAAGGTGAGTAATCAGTGATTTTGCTGCTTTAGGTTTAGGACATTTGTTTTTTATTTCCAGATTTAAAGAGTCCAGAACCTCCTATGGTCCTGGAAACACACAAACACTGAGGGACTTTTTTCAGTCTGTGACGATTCAAATATTCTACTCTGAATCGGCATTAAGTTCAACAAACTGAAGTCTAAAGTGTTGGGTTTACTGAACTGAGTTTATTTGTTTTACTTAAATAATCATGTTGAAAGTAAATGTGTAATACTCTTTAGGTTTAATGAAGTAGATTTAGCGGAACCAGTTGACATAACTTGGTTAAGTAAATTAAACATTTCATTTCTCAGCGTGTAGATGTGGAATTAAAACATCACAATATGACAGTGTGAACAGCTCAGGTCTGATTCTTTTAGAATGTGACTCATATCCGATACGTATCCGATTCAAATGTGACCATAACGTCCAGGTCTCATTCAACGTCACTGATTCTCAACAAATCTCACTATTCTGAGTCCTGATACAAGTGGGAAGAAAAACAACAACCATGATGACTATATGAGAATTAAGTTGTTATTATGTTGCTCCGGTTGGACAACAACTTCAAATATGTAAGCTAAGCTCCACCGTTAGCCTCCATGTTTACTAACACTGAGCTCTTCTTCTTCTTCTATGGCGGTTGGCAGAACACTGAGAACGCTGACGCTATGGCGCCCTCTACTGCGCATGCGGGACACTTTCAGGTCGTTTGGCCGTTCACACTGCAGAACACATACAGGTCCATTTACTGGCAGTGTGAACGGGCGGCAAAAAAAACAAAAAAAAAAAAACAAAAAAAAATCAGATTTGACAAAAAATCTGAATTGGGTCACTTCAGGCTGCAGTGTGAATGCAGCCTAAATAACATACAAGTTACTTAAGCTGAATTTATAAATAATGGAAGTTATTTTTAAATCTATTCCACCAGAACAAACTTCTTAAAGTCTGATAGGCTGACATTGTTGACACTGATAATGTTTACACTCCTATGTATCTAATTCCTATAAATGAAAAGACAAAAAGAAATTAAAGCAAAAAATAAATAAATGTTTTTATACATTTACCAAACTTGTCTATGTGATACAATCCCTTTGAGTGCAATTTCAGACAGAAATTGCATTTCAATGGGCAGAAAATGGGCCTTAAAATGTTGGCATTCTCTCATTGTGCAGTGCATAGGAATACCTGTGTCCTAATGTGACCTTTCTGAATTTAAGAAATCAAATACAGTAAAAAAGAAAGAAACAAATATTTTATTTTATCTAGCTACATCTGTCACTGGACAGTGATCACACCATTACAAATAACACTCAGACTGCAAATATAATATAAAGCAAGTCTTGCAAGGCAATGAACTGATCTCCTATGCATTGATGTTGAAGGCCCCAATCACTTAATTGAACATCATACATTTTGTAAATTGTATCTAATTATCTGATTTATTTCTCCCCAATGGTTAGATGTGCTTTAAATTATGTTTTTGCTTGTATTAAATATGTTTTTTTTATGGAATTTTATGTCAAATTTTCCTGTTTTTAAGTCACATCAGGTGATTTGAGTAAAACCGTTTTAATCAGATCTTAAATTACTTTGGCCTGACTGAACGAGTTCTGTGGAGAGGAAATAGGACCAGAGGTAAAGTAGGTCAGACTAACTTGAGCTCACTGGAAAAACAAACACAATATGAGAGCATAAACACACCTGTGTACAGGTATGTGCCTGAGGGCAGGTGATCACCAACTGGAGACGTTTCAGGCTTTATGACAGTAGGTGAGGTTTACTGTCTCATTTATAACGTTACTAAACTAGGAGGTTTCAAGATCTAACACTTTCAGAAACATGAGTAAGACGAATCCTTGATGCATCAGTTTGTTCTGACGAAAGTGAAAGTATCTACAGACCAGCAAGTTATTTTTCACCTATCAAAGCATCAACAGGTTGAACCGGTTTGATCTGGTTTAAACCTGGAGGGAGGGAGAGAGAGAGAGAGAGAGAGAGAGAGAGAGAGAGAGAGAGAGAGAGAGAGAGAGAGAGAGAGAGAGGAGAGGAGAGAGAGGAGAGAGAGAGAGAGAGAGAGAGAGAGAGAGAGAGAGAGAGAGAGAGAGAGAGAGAGAGAGAGAGAGAGAGAGAGAGAGAGAGAGAGAGAGAGAGAGAGAGAGAGAGAGAGAGAGAGAGAGAGAGAGAGAGAGAGAGAGAGAGAGAGAGAGAGAGAGAGAGAGAGAGAGAGAGAGAGAGAGAGAGAGAGACGGAGAGAGAGAGAGAGAGAGAAGAGAGAGACAGAGAGAGAGAGGGAGAGACACAGAGAGAGAGGGAGAGAGAGAACAGAGAGAGAGAGAGAGAGAGAGAGAGAGAGAGAGAGAGAGAGGAGAGAAGAGAGAGAGAGAGAGAGAGAGAGAGAGAGGAGAGAGAGAGAGAGAGAGAGAGAGAGAGAGAGAGAGAGAGAGAGAGAGAGAGAGGAGAGAGAGAGAGAGGAGAGACAGAGAGAGAGAGAGAGAGACAGAGAGAGAGAGAGAGAAGAGAAGAGAGAGAGAGAGAGAGAGAGGAGAGAAGAGAGAGAGAGAGAGAGAGAGAAGAGAGAGACAGAGAGAGACAGAGAGAGAGAGGGAGAGACAGAGAGAAAGAGAGAGAGAGAGAGAGAGAGAAGAGAGAGAGAGAGAGAGAGAGAGAGAGAGAGAGAGGAAGAGAGAGAGAGGAGGAGAGAGAGAGAGAGAGGAGAGAGGCCTGTAAGAGAATCAGCATCTAGCTGAATTAATAAATCATCATCATATTTCTGTTTGGTGGATTTGTTTGTTTTTGCTAAAAATTAGGTTTGCTTTAAATATTATTCAACAGTAAGATTGTCTGCTTTTGTAACAGAACAAATACATCAAATAAGGAAGTAAA
>JAVYJU010000063.1:0-29885 GCA_033032245.1 Poecilia picta | reverse complement strand
AACTAAGCAGAAGAGACACTAAAATAAGAACAATGCATGCTGAGCTGATAAAACAAGTCTGACATTAGATAGATTGATACATTGCACTAGTAATGTCAGATGATTTTTGGTTTTGATATTTTCCCATTATTATCAATGTCATTGCATTACAGTTTGAACATTATGCTGATTCTTAAAGAGGAAATAAAGGAATTGAGAACTGCAGTAGAAATCTGATTATTTTTCAGGTGAGCAACCCAATGCTTACTTAAAGCTTCCCCGCCCAAATAAATCACACATATAAACTGGATAAAGTGGTTTATTGTACTTCAAAATTAAAGTCTCTACATAGCCATTACAGAAGCCTTTGAGTTTTTTTTAAATCATTCTTTAAGATAATGACAATGCTTCAAGTTGTAAAAAAAGAAAGAAAAAAGTGCTATTTTTCAGTTGTTTTCTGGTCAAATCTGATATTGAGCTACTGCAATTGCACCAATCTGTTATTGAAAATATTTTAAGGTTATGTTTACTTATAATAGAAATATAAATAAAATGCTGAGTAAACAAAATAAAGTTTTCAGGAATAAGGGTAAATAAAATGCTTTTCTCTATTTCTTCCAAAACTACATTCAAACAGAGTAGCAACATGTTCATCCACTGAACATTTAAATTATGTGACTGATATAAGAAAAAAACATCTGAAATTATTCACAAATTATTTATGCTACTAAGAGCTGCTTGTTTACAAGCATGGCGGCCATATTTTATTTTTAATTGCAGAATAAACCGGCTATTTCAGCCTCAAGTAAAATTATTAAAAGTAAAAAAAATCTAGTAACAATACAAAATCTTTAAATTTATCAAACCCAAAATATTGAGAAAATACATTTTACTGCCAACTCAAATGTATGCTTTAAACTTTAACTTTGGGGTACTTTAACGGAAAAAAACCCAAAACATAAACACGAGTAGGAGAGTGCCTACTGAGACATTGCAGGTCTTATAAATACTCCAGAGAAAAATAAATTGCAAAAAGTAGAAACTCTGTGGAGTTAAGATGAGCTAAAAAAAAAAAAAACTGTTGTTAAGATAATGCTAAACTTTGAAAGTTTAATACAAAAAGATTGGGTGACACTTTATTTGAAGGGGTGTGCATAAGACTGACATGACACTGTCATAAACATGACATAACACCTGTCATTAACATAAAGAAGTCTTTATGAATATGTATGATGGTTGTCATGAAGTGTCATTTGGTAAATAATTACTTTTAATGCAAAGTTGCTCTAAAAGTTGCTTTGAAAGTCCATTAAAAATGCCAACTTTGCTTTAAATTATCATTATTTACAAAATCAAGCAAAAATTATGTACAAAAAGCAACTTTTACATCAACTTTGCATTAAAAGTGTAATTATTTACCAAATGACACTTCATGACAACCATCATAAATATTCATAGACTTCTTCATGTTCATGACAAGTGTTATGTCATGTTTATGACAGTGTCATGTCAATCTTAAGCACACCCCTTCAAATAAATTGTTACCAAAGATTCCTTAAACTCACCTGTTCTTCAGCTGAAGTCTGTTACACTATATCCATCACCCATACACTACTTTCTAGGACCTTGTTTATTTCATGTCGAAACTCTGGATAGTTATCATAATTAACTGGCAACTCTAGGTAGCAACCGCATGTGTGGGCAACTGGCCGTCTCTGAATCCCTTGAAGTTGACTGAAGCTAACACTGATAGTTTTTTGAAGAAACAAATCAGATCCTGTGCAGAACCGAAGAAAAAGTGACAGGTGTTGTGAGTCTGATTCTCTGAGATAAGAACTTAAATATTTGCTGATGTTTTTCTGCTGTGCATTCATGACTGCAGGGTATACAATTGAATGTATAACCTTTCTTAATGTTGGCTGGAGATTTTCATATGCAGCTGTAATACTTTCCATCTCTGACTTCAGCGGGGAGGGACAGTGCTCCACTGTTCAATAACAAAGGCAGGTTCCTGAATGAGCTTTTGGTGGGCAAGCTCCTCAAGTAGTAGCTCAATGTTATCAGCTGTTGGCACTCTTCGACAGTTATGGATATCCATTATTTCCAGAAGCTCTTCTCTGTCAACACTCTGAAAATCTGAAAGGCAAGATTCAAACACCATTCGATCGTATTCTGTAACATACCTTAAGAAGCTATCAACAAGAGGACTTTTTATAGAACCAAGAACTGCTTGTTCCAGTATTACTGGAGCAAGTTTTATAGGCAGGTACTTCTGTTTTTGCCAGCCAAAGGCAATAATTCTGCCAATGCTTTCCCATTGTTGCTGTCCAAAATCATGACGCAAGTACGGCACCTTAAAGTTATTGCCCATTGTGCACTGTTCATAAAAGTCCTGCCAAAACTCAGAGAGGACATCCCTCAAAACTCCTCCATCATCAACAGCCTTTTCTTGCCTTCCATCAGGAAGCACCACTTGAATACATATGTCCTCCTGAGTGACACCCGGATCACAAAAATTTGAAATTAGTTCTTTCAGGATCTGGCCACGGTGAAGAACAAGGATTTTCTTGATCCCTTCTCTCTGGACAATGGGCTCGTTCAAAGAATCAAATAGTGAAGAAGAAGAAAGCACTGGACTAGATGGCTGTGGAGAAAGAGGAAGGGTGTCATCAAGACTGAGACTATCTGTGTTAGAAATCTGTCCTGTGAAAAAGGTAACAGTGCCACTGTCTTCTAAAATGTCCCCATTGATTCCTGCATCTAGCTCTTGGACACTGGACAAATCAGCCATGTCATCAGTAGAGTAAACTAGGTGAACATCATCACTGCTGCTGTTTGTCAGGACACTGCTGGTTCCAATATATATGACATCAATGCTGTCTGGTGCTTTGGATTGAGTCAGTGGTGTGCAAACCTGAGAGCGAGTAGAAAAACTTAAAGCTTCTTGGTCATTTCCACTGGTGTTGTCTGGTTCTGAGTCACGGCCAGTGTCCTTCTTTTTGGTTGTTAGGTAAAATCGCAAAAACCGGAAGTTTTGTCTGCTCATAAAGTTCTCCAACAGTAATACTGTATGTTCATCAAGTGAATGTTCCTGAAAATCTGTCATGTCAACCTCAAAATCTGTAATTCTTCCCTGTGAATTTCTTTGAGATGGAAAAAACAAATCCACTGCCTTCTCAATTAATTCATTTTTTCTACAGTCCTTTGACACATCAATTTTTCTTGTTCCACCACCTTTCTTTGTCCGAACTTGAAAAAACTTCCCATCTCGAGAATTCATCCATCCTATCTCAACTTTTCGAAAACCTTTTTTAGCATTTCTGATGCTAACATTTTCTGAGATCTGCTTTTGATCTTTGCCTTTGTTCCTTGAAATCTTGTCTCTCAATCGCTCAAAAAGTTTTGATTTCCGGCCAGCAGGATCACTTTCCCTTCGTCTGCAATATCCGAGAAGTGCCAGTCGGTCACCATAAGATGGGAGATACTCCTTAAGCTGCTCATCTGTCATGAGCAGAAGGACACTGGAGTCAATCTAGAAAAAAAAATGTTAAAACAGTTATTAAACATATACAAATAGGGGGGAAGCCCAGTAAAACAGTCACATGATAAAACTGATCTGTCTTCACTATGTCTCTATAATAGTGTTGTATGATAACTTCTAAATGTACTGATTTCCTTAGCAATCTAGCTACCTTATCCTTTTGCAGTCGTTGTATGACTTCCTCTGAAACATCCCGTGATTTTAAGAAGTCATATATCTCATCCATCCTGTGACAATTACACACAATAACTAATGAATGTCTAATAAAATATAACATTGTAAAAGATTTATTATTAACATGATAGTAGGGTTGGATTATATTACCGAACATTTCACGATACAAGCATTCATTAGTTTATATTAATTATTATTTTTATTTTTTAAAGATCTGAAATACTGCCAAACTGGTGATGTGACATTTCCCATTTTATACACAGCTTTCACACCATGTTTTTTAAAAACATTTATGAGGCGCAGTGGTGAAACATCAAACTGCTGCTCTGCAAGTTTCTCAACAGCTTGTTGCTAGTTCACCAGCGTTAAATGATGCCATCAACCTAGCTGAGCTAGACTGAGAGGTTTAGCAGCCTTGACTACATCCTCCAGAATGGTATGTGGTTCTGGATCAGAGTTCAGACAATATTCTATATACTGAATGTTCTATCAGACTTACTATCTATTGATATTGATCATGTGTGTATTATGATACATATAACTGATTTATTGTCCAACCCTACATGACAAATAGAAACTGTATTTCAAACTCAAGCTCCTGCTAAAAAAAAACAAGATAATAGATAACCAAACAGCAGTACAGATGTGTAATAATAAACCAATACACAAAAAACTACATAAAAGTAATAAAGAAAACTCTACCAGTGTCTCCACAACTAAATGGTAAAATGTAAAGCTTAAGTCCGAAAGTTCTTACATTTTTCCCCTAAAATATTTTAATGGTTGAACAATTCTCAAAATGAAATTCTCATCTTTATAAAACAGTCAAGTACATGAACATCATCAGAATGCTTTTAATTTTGATCTTAATTACTTTCATTTAAACAAACAATATGATCAATTGGATTTTCACAAGAGTTGCAACTTACCTCTGTTTAGGTTTAGGTTCAGGTCAAAGGAACCTCCTCTGTCTCTTTTGTAGGTATCCTGAAAGTTGAGTAAAGTTAAGGAGTTACAATTTTCAACATGGCCTGCCTGTTTGGGTTTTTTTAAGTTCCTTGTTTTTCAATTTTTCTTATTTTAATTGCTGTTATAAATATTGTCGATCTAAAGCTGTAGATCTCCAGAATTAGCTTAAGTATATAAAACTGCAAACAGTTTGAAAACTGATGCATATTGTACTTGCATATTTAACTCTTGTCTATATATCAACAAAAACAATTTAACGGGAAAGATAGTGAATCACATTATGCATAACAAAACGTGCACACAACAAGCTGTGGAGTGAGTTTTAACCTACTAGCTAGTGCTTGTATTTATGCTACAAAATAATTATCCATATTAACTAGTTTAATTATTGGAGTACATTAACGAACTTCTTATCGCATTCTGAAATAAAAACGATCTAATAAAAAACCTGTTAAATATGCTAACATGGTTAGCACGCTTTGACGGTTAACCTGCAGCCTGCAGCAAGCTCACGTTGAAGAAACAACGACCGATGTACAAACCACCACACGATCAAAAATCATTTAAAACGAAGAAATTGAAACAAACTATCCAGCAGCTCTTTTCCTGATACTTACAGTTACATACTTACAGTTCACTCGTTTACATATAAAGCCAGTCTGCAGGCGTTTCCGTAGCGACACAAAACTAACTAACACAACTATAACCAAATAAAATCAAAAGTGGCAACTGACTCTTAACCCAATAGCAAATGTAACCGAATTATGAGGATATAATTATGCTTACCTTGGATTCAGGATCATATTTAACTGGGAGCTGGAGCTGGAGCTGCTTTGCTAAGGAGTCTCCAACTGCTCCGGTATCTCATAATTATGACTTTCAAAGTCAAAATTATGACTTTAAATCTCATAATTATGACTTTCAATGTCGAAATTATGACTTTAAATCTCATAATTATGACTTTGAAAGTCGAAATTATGACTTTCAAAGTCGAATTTATGACTTTCAAAGTCGAAATTATGACTTTAAATCTCATAATTATGACTTTCAAAGTCGAAATTATGACTTTCAAAGTCGAAATTATGACTTTAAATCTCATAATTATGACTTTGAAAGTCGAAATTATGACTTTGAAAGTCGAAATTATGACTTTGAAAGTCGAAATTATGACTTTAAATCTCATAATTATGACTTTGAAAGTCGAAATTATGACTTTGAAAGTCGAAATTATGACTTTAAATCTCATAATTATGACTTTCAAAGTCAAAATTATGACTTTAAATCTCATAATTATGACTTTCAAAGTCGAAATTATGACTTTGAAAGTCGAAATTATGACTTTGAAAGTCGAAATTATGACTTTGAAAGTCGAAATTATGACTTTAAATCTCATAATTATGACTTTGAAAGTCGAAATTATGACTTTGAAAGTCGAAATTATGACTTTAAATCTCATAATTATGACTTTGAAAGTCGAAATTATGACTTTAAATCTCATAATTATGACTTTGAAAGTCGAAATTATGACTTTGAAAGTCGAAATTATGACTTTAAATCTCATAATTATGACTTTGAAAGTCGAAATTATGACTTTAAATCTCATAATTATGACTTTGAAAGTCGAAATTATGACTTTGAAAGTCGAAATTATGACTTTAAATCTCATAATTATGACTTTGAAAGTCGAAATTATGACTTTGAAAGTCGAAATTATGACTTTAAATCTCATAATTATGACTTTCAAAGTCGAAATTATGACTTTAAATCTCATAATTTTGACTTTGAAAGTCGAAATTATGACTTTAAATCTCATAATTATGACTTTGAAAGTCGAAATTATGACTTTAAATCTCATAATTATGACTTTGAAAGTCGAAATTATGACTTCCTGTTTAGCTTTTCTTTTTTTTTTATGGCGGAAATGGGCTTCCATAGAAACAGCTCCCTAATATCCAACTTATTTTTTATTTAATTCTCTCAGTAGAGTCTTTCCCATGTATATTTGTTGCATTCTAAGAAAATATGTTGTACTGTTTCTAATTCACCACAGTAACAACAACCTGTGCTATGCTTATTAATTAACTTAAGGGTATTATTTAATCCTGTGTGTCCAAACCTAATTCTAGAAATAACATCTTCTTCACTTTTATTTCTGTTAACTTTCCTACACTCCCCAACTTTTTTTTGGATATTATAATAAAACCTCCCTTTCTCTCCTCTGTCCCACTGATCTTGCCAATTTCCCTTGACATATTCCTTTATAATATTCTTTATCTCATTTTTACTTATCTTAATATTCAAATCAACAATCTCCTTTCCTGAGGGCCTCTTAGTAAAACTATCTGCCAACTCGTTTCCTACCAGCCAATGTGGGCAGGAATCCAAACTAATTTAACCTGAGAGCCCTGATTTTTGATCCTGGAAATTAAATTAATTATATCCAATATAATATCTTGCCTTGATTCTGAATTTACCTTTTGGATACTAATTAATGCACTACTAGAGTCTGAACAAATTAAACACTCTCTTTTTTGTATTTTCTCAATCCATTCTAAAGCCATTAATATTGCCATGAGTTCACCTGTATACACTGTCAGTTTATCATTTATTCTTTTATTCTTCATAAAGTTTAAATCTGGAGCAATAAATGATATACCAACTTGATTATTTACCATTTTTGAGGCATCTGGGTATATTTGAATATAATCTGAATTTTTTTTATATATAATTTTCCACTTCATTCTTTTCCAATTCTCTTCCCTTTTCCAGCAGTTTTAGATCAACGTCAGCCTGAACACAAACCCATATTGGAATGACAGGAGTAACAACCACTGGACTAATTAGATATTTATCAATCCCTATATCATTTACTTTATTTAAAATTATCCATCCAAAACTATTAATTTGCTTTTTTTCTTTCTCTTGACAAGGTTGTAACATCATACATGGAGGGTGGTTCTCATTATGTCCTCTAATATTTGCCCAATAAGTTGAGGCTGATTGTTCCCTCCTGAGCTCCAGCAGCATCTCACCCATCTCAACCTGTAGAGCTGAAACTGGAGTTGTTTTCATCGCTCCACAGCAAAGTCTTAGCGCCTGATATTGTATTTTATCTATTTTTGTCAATAGACTACCTGAAGCTGAATTATATAAAATACATCCATAGTCAAAAATAGAACAAATTAGTCCAATATAAATTGTCTTTAATGCTTTCCTGTCTGCTCCCCATTCTCTGCCTCTCAGACATCTCATAATATTTAAAATTCTTTTACTTTTTTCCACTATTTTATCTATATGCATTTTCCATGTTAGTTTTTTATCAAACCATATGCCCAAATACTTAATTTGCTCTTTCCTTTCCATAATATTCCCATATAATTTAAGATCCTGAAGACCCTTATGATGGAAACGAACTTTGAATCTGGCGTTCCCTCGCCCGGACGCGGGTCACCGGGGTCCCACTCTGGAGCCAGGCCTGGAGGTGGGGCACGATGGCGAGTGCCTGGTGGCCGGGCTTTTAACCACGGAGCCCGGCCAGGCTCAGCCCGAAGAGGAGACGTGGTTCCCCTTCCAATGGGCTCACCACCTGTCGGAGGGGCCAAAGGGGTCGGGTGCTGTGTGTTACGGGCGGCGGCCGAGGGAGGGACCCTGGCAGTCTGATCCTCGGCTGCAGAAGCTCTTGGGACGTGGAACGTCACCTCTCTGGTGGGGAAGGAGCCGGAGCTAGTGTGCGAGGCTGAGAGGTTTCGGCTAGAAATAGTCGGCCTCACCTCGACACGTGGCTCTGGTTCTGGAACCAGTCTCCTTGAGACGGGCTGGACGTACTTCCACTCTGGAGTTGCCCACAGCGAGAGGCGCCGGGCAGGAGTGGGCATACTTGTTGCCCCCCATCTTGGCGCCTGCACGTTGGGGTTTACCCCGGTGAACGAGAGGGTAGCCTCCCTCCGCCTACGGGTGGGAGGACGGGTTCTGACTGTTGTCTGTGCTTACGGGCCGAACAGCAGTTCAGATTACCCACCCTTCTTGGAGTCCTTAGAGGGGGTACTGGAGAGTGCCCCTCCTGGGGACTCCCTTGTTCTGCTGGGGGACTTCAACGCTCACGTGGGCAATGACAGTGAGACCTGGAGGGGCGTGGTTGGGAGGAACGGCCCCCCTGATCTGAACTCGAGTGGTGTTCTGTTGTTGGACTTCTGTGCTCGTCACGGTCTGTCCATCACGAACACCATGTTCAAGCATAAGGGTGTCCATACGTGCACTTGGCACCAGGACACCCTAGGCCGCAGTTCGATGATCGATTTTGTCGTCGTTTCATCGGATCTGCGGCCGTATGTCTTGGACACTCGGGTGAAGAGAGGGGCGGAGCTGTCCACTGACCACTACCTGGTGGTGAGTTGGCTCCGGTGGTGGGGGAGGAAGCCGGTCAGACCTGGCAGCCCAAACGTGTAGTGAGGGTCTGCTGGGAACATCTGGCGGAGTCCCCTGTGAGACGGAGCTTCAACTCCCACCTCCGGCAGAACTTCGAACACGTTCCGGGGGAGGTGGGGAACATTGAGTCTGAGTGGACCATGTTCCGTGCCTCCATGGCCAAGGCGGCTTATCGGAGCTGTGGCCGCAAGGTCGTTGGTGCCTGTTGCGGCGGCAACCCCCGAACCCGTTGGTGGACACCTTCGGTGAGGGATGCTGTCCAGCTGAAGAAGGAGTCCTATGGGGTCTTTTTGGCCTGTGGGACTCCAGAAGCAGCTGATGGGTACCGGCGGGCGAAGCGGCATGCGGCTCGAGTGGTCGCTGAGGCCAAAACTCGGGCGTGGGAGGAGTTTGGAGAGGCCATGGAGAAAGACTTCCGTACGGCTTCGAGGCGATTCTGGTCCGCCATCCGGCGTCTCAGGAGGGGGAAGCAGTGCACACCAACACTGTTTACAGTGGGGATGGTGTGCTGCTGACCTCGACTCGGGATGTTGTGGGTCGGTGGGCGGAATACTTCGAAGACCTCCTCAATCCCACCGACATGCCTTCTGTTGAAGAAGCTGAGCCTGTGGACTCTGGGTTGGGCTCTCCAATCTCTGGGGACGAAGTCGCCGAGGTAGTCAAAAAACTCCTCGGTGGCCTCAGGGCCCCGGGGGTGGATGAGATCCGCCCGGAGTTCCTTAAGGCTCTGGATGTTGTAGGGTTGTGTTGGCTCACGCGACTCTGCAATATCGCATGGACATCGGGGGCAGTTCCTCTGGATTGGCAGACCGGGGTGGTGGTCCCCCTATTTAAAAAGGGGGACCGGAGGGTGTGCTCCAATTACAGAGGGGTCACACTCTTAAGCCTCCCTGGAAAGGTCTATTCAGGGGTCCTGGAGAGAAGGGTCCGTCGGACAGTCGAACCTCGGATTCAAGAAGAGCAGTGTGGTTTTCGTCCTGGTCGTGGAACACTGGACCAGCTCTACACCCTCAGCAGGGTCCTGGAGGGTGCATGGGAGTTCGCCCAACCAGTCTACATGTGTTTTGTGGACTTGGAGAAGGCGTTCGACCGTGTCCCTCGGGGGGCCTTTTGGGGGGTTCTCCGGGAGTATGGGGTACCGGGCCCTTTGATACGGGCTGTCAGGTCCCTGTATGACCGGTGTCAGAGTCTGGTCCGCATTGCCGGCAGTAAGTCGGGCTCGTTTCCGGTGTGAGTTGGACTCTGCCAAGGCTGCCCTTTGTCACAGATTCTGTTCATTACGTTCATGGACAGAATTTCTAGGCGCAGTCGAGGTGTTGAGGGGATCCGTTTTGGTGGCCTTAGGATCGCATCTCTGCTTTTTGCGGATGATGTGGTCCTGATGGCTTCATCAGATCGTGATCTGCGGCTCTCGCTGAAACGGTTCGCGGCCGAGTGTGAAGCGGCCGGGATGAGGCTCAGTGCCTCCAAATCCGAGGCCATGGTCTTGAGCCGGAAAAGGGTAGAGTGCCTTCTCCGGGTCAGGGGGGTCGTCCTGCCTCAAGTGGAGGAGTTTAAGTATCTGGGGATCTTGTTCACGAATGAGGGAAGAAGGGAGCGGGAGATCGACAGGCGGATTGGGGCGGTGTCTGCCGTGAAGCGGGCGCTGTACCGGTCCGTCGTGGTGAAGAGAGAGCTGAGTCAAAAGGCGAAGCTCTCGATTTACCAGTCGATCTACGTTCCCACCCTCATCTATGGTCATGAGCTTTGGGTCATGACCGAAAGAACGAGATCACAGATACAAGCGGCCGAAATGGGTTTCCTCCGCAGGGTGGCCAGGCTCTCCCTTAGAGATAGGGTGAGAAGCTCGGTCATCCGGGAGGGACTCAAAGTAGAGCCGCTGCTCCTCCACGTCGGGAGGAGCCAGTTGAGGCTCGGGCATCTGGTCAGGATGCCTCCTGGACGCCTCCCTGGTGAGGTGTTCCGGGCACGTCCCACCGGGAGAGGCCCCGAGGAAGACCCAGGACACGCTGGAGGGACTATGTCTCTCGGCTGGCCTGGGAACGCCTTGGGGTTCCCCCGGAGGAGCTGGAAGAAGTGGCTGGGGAGATTGAAGTCTGGGCCTCCCTTCTGAAGCTGCTGCCCCCGCGACCCGATCCTGGATAAGCGGAAGAAAATGGATGGATGGATGGATGGATGGAATTTAAGATCCACATTACTGTTCACCTTCCTATTTGTGAAAACAACAAACTTAGATTTAGATGTTGAGAACCTAAATCCCCATTCTAAAGCCCAAACTTCTACCCTATTTAAGGCTTCCTGCATTTTCCTGTTTACAAATTCAGTGTTTTTCCCTCTTTTCCAAATGATGCCATCATCCGCAAATAATGAAACACCAAAATATTTATCTATATTATTAAAGATATCCATCCATCCATCCATTTTCTTCCGCTTATCCGGGATCGGGTCGCGGGGGCAGCAGCTTCAGAAGGGAGGCCCAGACTTCCCTCTCCCCAGCCACTTCTTCCAGCTCCTCCGGGGGAACCCCAAGGCGTTCCCAGGCCAGCCGAGAGACATAGTCCCTCCAGCGTGTCCTGGGTCTTCCTCGGGGCCTCCTCCCGGTGGGACGTGCCCGGAACACCTCACCAGGGAGGCGTCCAGGAGGCATCCTGACCAGATGCCCGAGCCACCTCAACTGGCTCCTCTCGACGTGGAGGAGCAGCGGCTCTACTTTGAGTCCCTCCCGGATGACCGAGCTTCTCACCCTATCTCTAAGGGAGAGCCCGGCCACCCTGCGGAGGAAACCCATTTCGGCCGCTTGTATCCGTGATCTCGTTCTTTCGGTCATGACCCAAAGCTCATGACCATAGATGAGGGTGGGAACGTAGATCGACCGGTAAATCGAGAGCTTCGCCTTTTGACTCAGCTTCTCTTCACCACGACGGACCGGTACAGCGCCGCTTCACGGCAGACGCCGCCCCAATCCGCCTGTCGATCTCCCGCTCCCTTCTTCCCTCATTCGTGAACAAGATCCCCAGATACTTAAACTCCTCCACTTGAGGCAGAACGACCCCCCTGACCCGGAGAAGGCACTCTACCCTTTTCCGGCTCAAGACCATGGCCTCGGATTTGGAGGCACTGAGCCTCATCCCGGCTGCTTCACACTCGGCCGCGAAACGTTTCAGCGAGAGCCGCAGATCACGATCTGATGAAGCCATCAGGACCACATCATCCGCAAAAAGCAGAGATGCGATCCTAAGGCCACCAAAACGGATCCCCTCAACACCTCGGCTGCGCCTAGAAATTCTGTCCATGAAAGTAATGAACAGAATCGGTGACAAAGGGCAGCCTTGGCGGAGTCCAACTCTCACCGGAAATGAGCCCGACTTACTGCCGGCAATGCGGACCAGACTCTGACACCGGTCATACAGGGACCTTACAGCCCGTATCAAAGGGCCCGGTACCCCATACTCCCGGAGAACCCCCCACAAGGCCCCCCGAGGGACACGGTCGAACGCCTTCTCCAAGTCCACAAAACACACGTAGACTGGTTGGGCGAACTCCCATGCACCCTCCAGGACCCTGCTGAGGGTATAGAGCTGGTCCAGTGTTCCACGACCAGGACGAAAACCACACTGCTCTTCCTGAATCCGAGGTTCGACTATCCGACGGACCCTCCTCTCCAGGACCCCTGAATAGACCTTTCCAGGGAGGCTTAAGAGTGTGACCCCTCTGTAATTGGAGCACACCCTCCGGTCCCCCTTTTTAAACAGGGGGACCACCACCCGGTCTGCCAATCCAGAGGAACTGCCCCGATGTCCATGCGATATTGCAGAGTCGTGTGAGCCAACACAACCCTACAACATCCAGAGCCTTAAGGAACTCCGGGCGGATCTCATCCACCCCCGGGGCCCTGCCACCGAGTAGTTTTTTGACCACCTCGGCGACTTCGTCCCCAGAGATTGGAGAGCCCAACCCAGGGTCCACAGGCTCAGCTTCTTCAACAGAAGGCATGTTGGTGGGATTGAGGAGGTCTTCGAAGTATTCCGCCCACCGACCCACAACATCCCGAGTCGAGGTCAGCAGCACACCATCCCCACTGTAAACAGTGTTGGTGCTGCACTGCTTCCCCCTCCTGAGACGCCGGATGGTGGACCAGAATTGCCTCGAAGCCGTGCGGAAGTCTTTCTCCATGGCCTCGCCAAACTCCTCCCACGCCCGAGTTTTGGCCTCAGCAACCACCCGAGCCGCATGCTGCTTCGCCCGCCGGTACCCATCAGCTGCTTCTGGAGTCCCACAGGCCAAAAAGACCCCATAGGACTCCTTCTTCAGCTTGACAGCATCCCTCACCGAAGGTGTCCACCAACGGGTTCGGGGGTTGCCGCCACGACAGGCACCAACGACCTTGCAGCCACAGCTCCGATAAGCCGCCTCGGCCATGGAGGCACGGAACATGGTCCACTCAGACTCCATGTTCCCCACCTCCCCCGGAACGTGTTCGAAGTTCTGCCGGAGGTGGGAGTTGAAGCTCCGTCTCACAGGGGACTCCGCCAGACGTTCCCAGCAGACCCTTACTACACGTTTGGGCCTGCCAGGTCTGACCGGCTTCCTCCCCCACCACCGGAGCCAACTCACCACCAGGTAGTGGTCAGTGGACAGCTCCGCCCCTCTCTTCACCCGAGTGTCCAAGACATACGGCCGCAGATCCGATGAAACGACGACAAAATCGATCATCGAACTGCGGCCTAGGGTGTCCTGGTGCCAAGTGCACGTATGGACACCCTTATGCTTGAACATGGTGTTCGTGATGGACAGACCGTGACGAGCACAGAAGTCCAACAACAGAACACCACTCGAGTTCAGATCAGGGGGGCCGTTCCTCCCAACCACGCCCCTCCAGGTCTCACTGTCATTGCCCATGTGAGCGTTGAAGTCCCCCAGCAGAACAAGGGAGTCCCCAGGAGGGGCACTCTCCAGTACCCCCTCTAAGGACTCCAAGAAGGGTGGGTAATCTGAACTGTTGTTCGGCCCGTAAGCACAGACAACAGTCAGAACCCGTCCCCCCACCCGTAGGCGGAGGGAGGCTACCCTCTCGTTCACCGAGGTAAACCCCAACGTGCAGGCGCCAAGATGGGGGGCAACAAGTATGCCCACTCCTGCCCGGCGCCTCTCGCCGTGGGCAACTCCAGAGTGGAAGTACGTCCAGCCCCTCTCAAGGAGACTGGTTCCGGAACCAGAGCCATGCGTCGAGGTGAGGCCGACTATTTCTAGCCGAAACCTCTCAGCCTCGCACACTAGCTCCGGCTCCTTCCCCACCAGAGAGGTGACGTTCCACGTCCCAAGAGCCAGCTTCTGCAGCCGGGGATCAGACCGCCAGGGTCCCCTCCCTCGGCCACCGCCCGTAAGATAAAGATATCATTAATCATTATACTGAATAACATAGGACTTATAATACTGCCTTGGGGAGTACCATTTTCAACTAGATACTTAGAACTTATTTCCCCGCCTATTTTAACTCTAATAGTTCTTTCAGTTAAGAAATTTTTAATCCACCTATATATTTTACCCCTTATGCCTACTTGTTTTAATTTAATCAGCAGTCCTTCTTTCCATATCATGTCATAAGCCTCTTCCACATCTAAAAAGACTGTTATAACACTCTCTTTATTAATCTGGGCCCGTCTAATTTCATGTTCCAGACATAATGCTGGATCGACTGTGCTTCTCCTTTCCTAAAACCAAATTGGTAAGCTTTTATCTTCTCCTTCGATTCAACGAAATAGATTAATCTGTTATTTACCATTTTTTCCATAATTTTACCCAGACATGACGTTAGGGCTATTGGTCTATAACTTTCAGCCGAATTTGTATCTTTCCCAGGTTTACAAATAGGGATTATGATGGCTTCTTTCCATTTACCAGGTAATATACCTTCCTTCCAAACTTTATTATAAAACTTTAGAATTATTTCTTTACCCACACCACTAAGTTTATTTAACATATTATACGTAATTTGATCATTACCAGGCGTTGATTTACTTATAGTGCCTCAGTGCTCTATTTAATTCAATCAAGGAAAATTTCACATTAATAAAATCATCACACTCTTCATCATTATGAATTAAATCTATATTTCGCTGTTTAGTTGTTTCATGTCCTATCTTTTCTTTATTATCTAGATTCTCTGTACTATGTACTTTTGCAAAAACTTTCGCTACCACCTCAGCCTTAATTTTATTATCTATAATAATATTTCCATTATCTTTTATTGTTGGAAAAACAAATTCTTTGGAATTTCCAGACATTTTTTTTAATACTATTCCAAACCCTGTCTAATGCAGTGTTTTTTCCCAAGGATTCACAGTATTTCCTCCAATAATTTCTTTTAGCATTTCTTATAATTTTTCTGACTTCAGCCTATTTCTTTTTATAACTTATTAGATGTTGGAAGCAAATTACTTTCTTAAGTGTCTTAAAAGCCTTATTTCTCTGTTTAATTGCTATTGAACATTCTGGTGTCCACCAGGGAACTATCTTCTTTTTTCTATTACCACTACTTCTAGGAATACACAATTTGGCTGAATTAATTATACATTTGCTAATTTCTAAATTTAACTCATTTATTGGTCTATTCATATCTACATTTTCCAAGCTCGACTCGCTCAATATTTCAAATTTACCCCAATCTGCCTTCTCAAATTTCCACCTCCCCTCAAGTTTTGTCTGATCTTGCTTTGGATTTATACCTATACTAACAAAAATTGGATAGTGATCACTCACTATTGTGTTTTCTTTAAATACTTTCCATCTGCATAAACCAGCAATAGATTGAGAGACCAATGTCAGATCAATGGCAGATTCTTTACCCCTCATAAAATCGACCCGAGTGCCTTCACCATTATTTAAAACGACCAATTCTTTTTCTTCAATCACCTCTTCTACAACTCCTCCACTATAATTATCCTGATCTCCCCATAAAGTGCTATGTGCATTAAAATCCCCACATCAAACTATTTTCCCTCTCCAATTTCCTAAGATTGATTCAAGTTTACATTTTTCTAATTGTTTACAAGGATTATAAAAATTTATTATTTTAGTATTCTCAGTATTTGTCCAAATTTAAATGGCTATAATTTCTAAGTCAGATACTACTTGTAGCTGAATAAATTTTATGTCGGTTTTTACAAATATAGCACATCCTCCTCCACTCCCATTTGACCTGTCTTTACGTGAAACTGAATAACCCTGAATATTAAACTGTAATGATGGTTTGAGCCATGTTTCTTGAATGCATATTATATCTGGCTTTGGATTTAGATTATTTGTGAAGCCTTTAAATTCCTGACCATTTGCTATTAAACTGCGAGCGTTCCACTGTAAAATTAGAATTATGTGATGGTTTGAGACGCCTCCAGTTCAGATGATCCTTCACCCTGTCGCAGTTCATCATGAACTTTTTCCCAAGACAAATCTTTAACCTTGAAAAACTTTGCAGCTGCTTTCACTATAATTTTTATTTTTTCTGTTTTATTTTTTGCCTGTTCTGAACAATTAATAATGTATGCAAGGAAGGGTATCAATTTTTCTAACGTGACATTACCCTGATTATTGTCTGCCACTGTCTTTCTTTCATAGTTAATTTTTGGAGCACTATCATTATTCTTCACCTGTTTCACTGCCTCAGCATAAGTGACTCTCTTTTCAGTTTTTACTTTTTGAATTTCAGCAGCCTCTTTTCTTACCATGCATCCTGCAAATGCTGCAGTATGATTTCCTCCACAATTGCAACATTTGATAGGATTATTTCCACACTCACCATAAGGAGAGAGATGAACGAAGTTTGGAAATATTGCGACGATGAAAAAAACAGCTCCCACATCTCTGTTTCCCTTTACACACATCTGCAATATGTCCGAATCTTTTGCGTTTAAAGCACCTGAGCAGTGGTGCAATATACTGCCTTACATTAAAACTCAAGTAGCCAACCATTACCTTATCAGGCAGAACTCTATCTTTGAAGACCAATAGTACAGATGTACTGTCCGTTTTCTCTCCATTCCTAAAAGCCTGTAACGGTTTGATGCTTGTTATTTCCCCTCCTTTAATTATCTTCTTCAGCTCCTCCAAATTCTCTCCTACAGGAATTCCTGATATAACTCCTCTAACTCCTTTCTCTTCTCCAACAACCTTCCTTTCAATCACTTCCTTTTTACACACCATTTGTAGTTTTAGAACTTTGTTCTTTTGTTCAGCATTTTTACAAATGATGAGCAGATTCCGATCTCTTAGGACTTTAGCTAGTTCAACTTCTCCATTAGCTCTTTTAAGTCCATTCGACAAACTAATAGCGCTTACTCCAACCATATCCTGTCCAGTTTTAAATTTTAGTATTACTTTAAACTCTTCCATCATTACTTTCTTCCTTACTTCAGCTGTTTCTTCCTCATCCTCAAAAGATCTTTTCCCAGTGCTTATTTCCTTTCTTGTCTTATCTTTTCCCCCTCCTCCTTTTCTACTTTATACACCACGCTGTATCCATAGTCTCATCCTCCAAACTTCCCCCACTACTACTTGCCATCTGATCCACTCACAACCCGGATTATGCCAAAATCACCTCTTGTTTTTAATTGAGCAATTAAAAACAAGAGCAGTTAGCCGCGTTCGCCGACTTCCTCGTCTCGGAGCTGTAGTCCCTCCTACTGTGTTCAATTAAAACAGCAGAAGATGCCTCAGCACTGAGGGATATTGTTGTTCTGATCTATGGATTATTGATGTGAGGCTCCATAGACAATATTTCACAAGTAAGATGGACATATTATTGTGTATATTTTGTGATTAGAATATAATTTTACTGTATTTATGTCCACCGGAGAGATGCCAGCTAATATTAGCTACAGTGCTTTGGTGTAATACGGGTTCAGCCCCGATATGAAGGATAACTGAGATTCTGTAAATCTAAAAACATTAATTATTCTCTAACATTGACTGAGATTATCTGACACAAGAGCCTATATTAGAAATGAAACAATGTAACACACATTATAAAACCTTTATTATATGTTATAACATTTACCAGCGAAGTTTACACAGGTGGTAAAGAATATTATTTATATGTAATTCTTTCACTCGAACAAAAGTAAGATACATCCCAAATCTTCTGTTTTAATTAGAAGGTTTCCTAAAGACACGATGTGAGAAAGAAGAGGGAGAATCTGTAAAGAGAGACGGATTCACTGCAGCAGGATGAATCACATGGAGTTTGGACTCAATCTCAGCTGCTGAATAACTGAAGCTAGAAACTCATCGGCTGAAAAACAAATATATATATATATATATATATATATATATATATATATATATATATATATATATGTACGCCATGTACGCCTATAATATATATATATATATATATATATATATATATATATATATATATATATATATATATATATATATATATATATATATATATATATATATATATATATATATATATAACGACATAACCAGGTGGGGGGCATAGTGTACAGGAACATCTGTGCAGAATATGGACTGGAAGCCCCGAGATCGAAGTGGGAAACACCCCCAAAGGTGGTGGAGAATGACGGAGCTAAGATCCTGTGGGATCCAGATCCAGACAGACAAAATGGTGATGGAGAACCAACCGGACATTGTGGTGGTGGATAAAGAACAGAGGAAAGCCGTTGTGGTGGATGTAGCTATACCAAGTGACTACAACATCAGGAAAAAGGAGCATGAGAAACTGGAGAAATACCAGGGCCTCAGGGAGGAACTGGAAAAGACCTGGAAGGTGAAGACCACAGTGGTGCCTGTGGTCATCGGGGCCCTCGGGGCAGAAACCCCCAAACTGGAGCAGTGGCTAAAACAGATCCCAGGAACAACATCAGACATCTCAGTCCAGAAATGTGCAGCACTAGGCACAGCCAAGATACTGGAGGAGAACCTCAAGCTCCCAGGCCTCTGGTAGAGGACCGAGCTCAGAGGATGAAAGAGAGAGAGGAGACCACCTGCGGAGGGTGAGAAGGAAATTTTATGTGTATATATATATATATATATATATATATATATATATATATATATATATATATATATATATATATATATATATATATATATATATATATATATATATCAGTGACGTGCGGTCAGGGGAGGCAGGTAAGGCAGAGCCTCACCTGTCATCATGGAAAAATAATATATAATATAAAATTTATATTGCTATTTTCACCCTGTGGTTTTGTACTACAAAGTATCTATTTTTTTCTTAGCTTAACCATTTCTGATGAGTTTTTCTTCAAAATCGCTGGATTTTCGCATTTCCCCATTCAAATGCTCAGAAGCGAAGCAGGTGAGGCAGCAGCAGCTCAGCCTCACCTGCTATTACGCAACCTCTGGCTAACTGCACTGGCTGCCATTATATGACAGCATGTTCGTCCTGTCTGTACGCCGGCAATAAAAGGGCTAAGAAACATTTAATATATGGACTGATTTTCCATAATTTCGCTTATGTATATAATGTAGTGTTTTTTGTCACTAACTGTGTGTGTATCGTATTTTGTGTGCGGAGGAGCGATCAGAAACGGCAGAGAACAGACTCGAGGTGAGGCAGGCAGTTCTCTTGCCTCATGGCAGGGGGCGCTCATGTTCACAGACATTGTGACTGAACAACTGCAGAGTAAGACACAGAGAGCTAGCCATGGAGCTAGCCACACAGTAAATAAGTAAAGTACAGCCATAAATTTGTTTTCTGTTCTTCTGTTCTCTTCTGTACGACTTTGTAGTATTCTGATTTAGTAACGTGATTATGTTAGTTGTGTTACCACCGCCAGGCCACTAGAGGCAGCAGTAAACCCCGAAAAGATGGGACTAAGGAGCAGATTTAGAAGTGCACCGAAAACTACAGAATTTGTTAAAAACTGTGAGCTGCCCTTAAGTAAATAAAATATTGAAGTTCAAGTACATGCTGAGAGTGAAACTCGTTCCTAAATGTGAAGATATATCACATATTTAAAAACAAAATAAAAACGGGAGACCATGGATAATACAGGAAATAGCGCCCCCTTCATTTCCGGAGTGCAATGATCCCATTTCCATATAAGGTATGAGGCTGACAGCGGTCCGTCCCGCCCCTTCCTGTTTGCTGCATCCTTTAAAACGGTGTTCAGAAAAGCAGCAATGGCGACAAAATAAGTTTTCCTGTATTACACTTAAAATTACACAAAATGATTTTTTACAATGTTTTTAGGTGAGAATGTAGATGTATAGACCTGAAATATCTGCTCAGTTCAACAGTAAATCATTTAATTCCAATATTGCTCCATGTTTTCGGACCTTCTGCTCCGCTGCATTAACATCCAGCTGTCAGCGGGTCGGAGCTCCAGGTTCGGTACCGACAGAGAACCCAGGTCTCCCGGTTCATAGCTAGAAAAACTCCCGCTAGTTTCCCCTATGAGTGGAGGTGAAACATAGATATTAAGTCAGATAGTAGTAAAATCTTTTGGTTCACTAAAGTATTTAATTTATTCCTGAGCAAATGGGTTTGACTGATTAAAGTTAAGCCTTCAAACATAATAGTTTTATTTAACTGTCATGTCTTACGACCTGAGATCTGGAGAGCATTTGAAAATGAATAATATCCTTTGTGTACATTAAACATTTTAGAATCAGACAGATTCCCTTTTTACTATGGAACAACCTTTATTACACAATGTGAAGAATAATACAGAAATAAAGAGTAAAAAAAACCTCAACAACTTTTTTTTATTATTACATTACAACAACTTCTGCGCTTCACGTTGTCACGGTTGCTAAGCAACATAACGCCTAGCCGGAAGCTACAGCTTCTCTCTTCCGGTCCATATTCGTGGCCTTTGAAGGATCCGTCTTCTGTAGACCGGACCGTTTCTCACATCAGACATAATAAAAGGACAGACGCCTAATGGACCGCTAGTCTTATCAATACATATTTATATAAATATATAACAAAAATAAATAATGATTAATACTAAATAATATACTGTGGTGGGATGGTGTTTCACCCCCCCACTCTGTGCATCGGGCACCGTTGATTGGTGGGCGGGTCGCTGTAGGTAACCCTACATGTCGCCTGTGGGTTCGGTCGATTCGTCGGTGATCGTAAGTGTCAGTTTTTCCGTCCGTGGCTGAGATCATGGTTGGTTTCTGGGTGACGCCTGTCGTCCGTTTTCTACAGCGTTACTCTGATGGCGCTGCCGCTGCAGCTGGTTGCTGTGGCAACCAGCGGCTTCAATCTGGTCCTCACCTGCTGACCCGCTTCCTCCCGGTCAGGCTGTGTCTCCACCGCTGGGTCGGTTACCGGCCATTTAGCTTTTAATTTCTTTTATTTTGTATTCGCCGTTAATGAGCTTTTCTGTTTTAGGCAACTGATTGTTTGGAGCTGCAGCTTTGGACGCTCTGCTGTTTTGTCTTTTCATTGTTTTGATTGGGCGGCTCTCCGTTGGATCCGTTGCGGATTGGCCAGGCTGTGTGGGCGGGGCGTTACTCCTCCGGCCCAAATAGAAAGACACCTGGAATGACGACGACTTGTTCCATTGTTTGAAGTATTTTCTTTTACTGTTTGTTGAGTTATTCATTTGTTTTCTTTTTGATTGCTTTGTTCATTTCTTTTTTGCGTTGCCTGATCCTTTTCTTGACTCATTTCTTTGCATTTGCATGGTTTGTGGTTTTTTTTTTTTTTGGAACAATCCCATCTTTGTTTGTCCCTTTTTGGTTCCAGCGACCAAGTAGTGGGCCTGACGCCTCGGATTTTAAAAGAATTGTTTTAGATAATTGTTTAATAAAGTATTGTACATTGTTAAATCCGTGTTCTGGTGCATCTTGTTGTTTTTTTAGAAATATCTCCACCTGCTGGTCACATACATTAGGCCAGTGGTCCCCAACTCCCGGTCCGTGGACCGGTACCGGTCCGAGGACCAATTGGTACCGGTCCGCACAAGAAATAATTAAATATTTCCGTTTTATGTATTATTTGAGGCTGGAGGATCTTTTATTTTGAAAATCCTTTAACCAGATTCTCTTGGTTACTTGCCGCTGTTCTGTCAGATCAACACACATTGTCAGATAGTCATACGCTTAGCTCAGACATGTCTACTCTGTCATTACCATATGATTTTATTTAATCTGCAACATAGAATCATGACGTAGATCATCATACACTTTGTTATTAACAGTTATATGGCATTTTGACTTAGCGGTTAAGTAGGTTAATGAGTTTTACACGGCTTATGTTGTAGTTGACTGCAGCTGCAGCTGGATCCTGCTTTAAACACACTTTGAAACCACGACAACGCATATATAACTAGTTATCATATTATATCATATTATAAACAATTTAATGACTTATTTTCGTCATAACTTGTTGCGTATGCTGAACGGACAACTCCACTGACGGTCGGACTTCTTAATGCGCATGCGCACTCACTGCATGTATGCTATCCTGACAGCGTATGGCGATCTGACAGAACACCGCCAACACTGAGCCACAAGCAGCAAAATGAGTAAGAAACAATCAGATGTCTTTGGAAAGTTTCTTTGCAAAGTGGAAAAGGCCCAGAGAGACAGGAGATGGATTTATCCCAGACCGGTAGGTGAGTCCCACATTACAAGCCGCTCTGTGTAACATGTGGCGACCGGCTGCTAATGAGGCAATGAAGCTTCAAGCTGCTTCGCCACATAGAGACCAAGCAGGCTGTGGATATAAGCAACACTTCAGGTGTCATTGACTCTCATCACTCCCAGATGGAACCGTCTCATTGGTTAGTCATTATCGTGAGTTAAAATGTTCACAAAAGTAAAATGTTCATTTTTGTGGCGCTTCTGTATCTTATTTTGAAAGGATATGTAAATGGTACCATAGTGACCAGAGTCAGAGCGTTTGGGCAGTGAAGAGGAGATGAGTAGAGCTTGTGAGTCTTAAGTCTGGTTTAGAGGAAAGATTTAAGAATTGTCAGCTGATTCTCCAAACCTCTGTGACCACAGAGCTGATAAGGTCCAACAGGTTTGATTGGTTCGTGTTTCCAGCCACAAGGCAGGAACCGATTCCAGTCACGAACATCGCGATTCCAGAAGAAAATCCACAAAACCCCCAACATAGCGGGAATTTAGAATAACCGAACATGGATGACTATGTAAAAACAATGGTGAGAGTTTGTGGAGTTATTTTAAGAAATGAAAGATTTAACAAACAAAAATAGGCGGTGGATGAAAGACGACGGGAGCAGCCGCTCTGTTTGCTGCACTATGATTTGGAGGTGAATATGTTTTTTCATAGTTAACATTTTTAACTGAATAAACACAATAATGACCTTTAGATTTAATAATAAATATTTCCACATATCATCTCCGATATCAACCGGACTCTCAGTTACCATATCTCAGCTGTTTGTGATTCCCCTCTGTTCTTACGTTACCGCGATTCTGATTGGCTACCTGTCACATTCAACAGGTTGTATTCTGGTTCCCAGTCAGGGAAAAACCCCACAGGCTGCGATAAAAGGGTGAAGACAACATAAATTCGGTATATTCAGGATTTAGCGGGAACACCAACATGCAGCCTTACCTGACGGATGCCGTCCATACACCCCCCCCCCCCCCCCCCCTTTTCCCCTCTTACCCCCCCTCCGGTCCACAGCAACATTTTCCAAGTCTTGACCGGCTCCGTGGTAGTGAAAAGGTTGGGGACCACTGGTCTAAAGACATCCTGTGTTTTGATCAGAGTTTGTTCAGGCTCTCACCCTACTCTTGTGAATTTCCTTCAGGAATCTTTCGAGGCCCTTGGGGTAGATTTCCTCTAGTCCACCAGTCCTGAAGAAACCTTTTTTCGTGACGCCTCTGCTGTCTGCTCTGCAGCTCCTCTGTGGTGACATATCTGACCTGCTCACCCCCCAACGCCCGGTTAATCTCCAGCCAGCCAACATCAGCTCTCTTCTCAATCTGGAACCACGTACCTCCACCCGTAATCCTCCACTTGTTTTTTCAAGTAAAAACAGAGCTCACAGCCACTAGTTATGTCCTTTTTCACCCCCTGTAAAACCATCTAACCTCTCTCTTCCCTTGTGTGCAGACGCACCCGGACTCCGACCCACTGACCCGCCTAGCCATGTTTCTTTGTTTGATTTTGTATTATTGCAATAAACATCCGTTTTACATCCATTTCTCTGTGAGTGTTTCTGCATGTGGGCAAAAAGCATTAGACCCATCATGACAAGAGAATATTTAGGTGAAATGTTTGTGGAAGAGAAATAGTAAAACAAATTACTCCTAAATTTGTAATCGTTTTTGTATGAAAAAATAGATAATTTGGGATAGAATTTTTACATTTTAGAATTTAAAACAATTCTTTAAACTTGTTAAAATACAAATACAAAATACAGCACAAATTAAACATTCTAATTCCATCCATCCATCCATCCATCCCTTTTCTTTCCGCTTATCCGGGATCGGGTCGTGGGGGCAGCAGCTCAGAAGGGAGGCCCAGACTTCCCTCTCCCCAGCCACTTCTTCCAGCTCCTCCGGGGGAACCCCAAGGCGTTCCCAGGCCAGGCGAGAGACATAGTCCCTCCAGCGTGTCCTGGGTCTTCCTCGGGGCCTCCTCCCGGTGGGACGTGCACGGAACACCTCACCAGGGAGGCGTCCAGGAGGCATCCTGACCAGATGCCCGAGCCTCAACTGGCTCCTCTCGACGTGGAGGAGCAGCGGCTCTACTTTGAGTCCCTCCCGGATGACCGAGCTTCTCACCCTATCTCTAAGGGAGAGCCCACCACCCTGCGGAGGAAACCCATTTCGTCCGCTTGTATCCGTGATCTCGTTTTTTTCGGTCATGACCCAAAGCTCATGACCATAGATGAGGGTGGGAACGTAGATCGACCGGTAAATCGAGAGCTTCGCCTTTTGACTCACCTTCTCTTCACCACGACGGACCGGTGCAGCGCCGCTTCACGGCAGACGCCGCCCCAATCCGCCTGTCGATCTCCCGCTCCCTTCTTCCCTCATTCGTGAACAAGATCCCCAGATACTAAACTCCTCCACTTGAGGAAGGACGACCCCCCTGACCCTGAGAAGGACCTCTACCCTTTTCCGGCTCAAGACCATGGCCTCGGATTTGGAGCACTGAGCCTCATCCCGGCCGCTTCACACTCGGCCGCGAACCGTTTCAGCGAGAGCCGCAGATCACGATCTGATGAAGCCATCAGGACCACATCATCCGCAAAAAGCAGAGATGCGATCCTAAGGCCACCAAAACGGATCCCCTCAACACCTCGGCTGCGCCTAGAAATTCTGTCCATGAAAGTAATGAACAGAATCGGTGACAAAAGGGCAGCCTTGGCGGAGTCCAACTCTCACTGGAAACGAGCCCGACTTACTGCCGGCAATGCGGACCAGACTCTGACACCGGTCATACAGGGACCTGACAGCCCGTATCAAAGGGCCCGTACCCCATACTCCCGGAGAACCCCCCACAAGGGCCCCCGAGGGACACGGTCGAACGCCTTCTCCAAGTCCACAAAACACATGTAGACTGGTTGGGCGAACTCCCATGCACCCTCCAGGACCCTGCTGAGGGTGTAGAGCTGGTCCAGTGTTCTAATTCCATTCTAATTCCCTTTAACTTAAATATTTTATTTTGTACAGAGGAAAAATAATTATAAGTGTTTCAAAGTAAACCTAACTATCCTAACCATTTACCTTCAGCCAATCTTCAAAGTTATAGAGTCAGAACTTCAGAAGAAGAGCTGCTGCTATTGACAGCAAAGACCCCACCCGGGACCAGCATAAGACAGCCCAACATTTTTACCATTGTAAAGAACATTTTTGAAATAAATCAAAAATCATCAAGTATGCTTCAGAGGATACAAATGTGTGCATTACATAAAGAATTTTAAATAAAACCTTTTTTTATCTTCGTTTGTCATCTTATTGCAATTTTGGTGAATGTGTGGATATTTAAGTGTAGTAAAGTTTTAGAAGATTCCAAAAGTCATTGTTATGGTGTGGAGGTTCTGCAAGAATTTGAAGTAAGCAAAACACCGTGTATACCACACACACAACACACACACACACACACACACAATCACAAATATATAAATATAAAACCATTAACAGCAAACTGGTTTGGGATGATAAAACAATGTAGGAACAAAGGAAGGAACGGCACAGCTATGATAGAATAGTAGAACGATAGTAGTACATAGAAGGCTATGTACTATTAGGTAAAATCGTACCTAATATTTAAAGGTACTGACAATAATGATGGCATAATACTGGGAAAAATTGAGAATACTGGAATTTTTACTCTAACCCTAAAAATCTTTTTCCCAAAGCAGGCTGGTCCAAAAAATCTACAAGAAAACTAAAAAAACAGCAGCATTATATCAAAACACTGTTCTTCATTGTGTTGCAATGGAGACAATATATCAAGTCAAAATGATCAATCTGAGTGCCTTTTTCTGTGTTTTTAAAAATAGGAGTTACCAGGAAGAACTGTTTAGCATTTTGTTTTTCTATCAAGAAAACTTATTCTCAGACAACACAAACATTGATGTAATTTACCACAGACAAATTAATTTCAACAAACAAATATGCAACTTAAGCAGAATAGAAAGATAATATTGGATCTTTACAAGTCAGCAGATCTGAGGTCCACACAAATAAATAGCTTTTAGGAAATGGGCTGGCGACAGACTGGCGACCTGTCCAGGGTGACCCGCCTCTCTCCCGGAACGTTAGCTGGAGAGGCAGCAGCACCTCCTGACCCCACTAGGGGACAAGGTGTAAGAGGATGGATGGATGGATGGATGGATGGAAATGGGCTGAAGAACAATAAAAGGCAAAGGTATATGTATAAATACACATAGGGTTGTCAAAAATAATCAATATTTAATGATTGTTAAATTATTTTATATATTTTAAAATAATGATTTTTTTTTAAAGTCACATCATACTAAAACTAAGCCGTTGTCCTCTTAGCAAGCTACCCATGTAAGAAAGCTACCTTTCACACAATAACACTGCAGACAGACTCAAGCCCATCACCTTGCAGCCGTCACTTTAAGAATAATGGCTGCCATTGTAACAGTGAGCTGGAGTCGAAAATGTAAAACCCCCCCTGTAATAAGGCAAGTAGTCCCAAGAACCTTTAATGACATTCTCTGGTACAAAAGTAAAAAGCATGTTGTTGGGTGGCATTTTGCATAAAGCAGCAGATAAACAGAAAGACTAAAAAGAGTTTCTTTATGGAAGCTGTGCTACACAGTAACTGAAAAATAACAAGGCAGCACTACAAACTTGGCAAAACATCTTATTGACATTTAAAATGTCCAGTAACATTTAATTTCTTCAACAATTTCTGCAAATGCCATACAGCAAAAGATGTTACTTCTTAAATGCTTGATAGCTACTATTGGTCCTCTTTATGTTTCTGTTTATTAGTAATTAGTAGCTATGACCAACAATAAAACATATAAACATTAATTTCAGTTTTTGTTTTGAAGCTCCAACAATTTGGAGGTGCAAGTTCACAGTTTTAATAAATGGTATGCATAAGTTAATTTTTACCTTTATTTTATCCTTTTGTCTTACCAGTTCATGACCATGAGAAAAAACTTCAACTCAAATGATATACAATCTGCAAAAGCAAATTTATGTTTTTACGTAGCAGAATATCTCAGTAAAGACTCAATGATGTTCTCAAGGTGATGATGCGATGCGATCCTTCCGAAAATTCAAACAGACCACTCAGTATTGGACAAAACAACACTCCTCCTGTAAACTGCTTACAGGTGCACATCGGACTCCGACAGCACAATCAGCAAGGACAAGAAAAATGCAAACACTTAGCATTCAAGTACAAAATACAGTTTAGTTTTACTGCTGGTCAATAAATTAACTCAGCTAGCAAACAGCATAATTTAAAACAAAATACAACAAAACTGAAATTAACAACAAAAGATGATATTGCTATGCAAATAACAAACGTATAGCTAACTATTTTAACCATATCACAATCTGGTTACAATATATCAGCTTTGTGTCATAACTTTGAGGACAAAAATGTCGATTCTATTCTATTAGTTCCTTTTACTTCAATTTTCTAGGCTTAGAGGTTTAAAGTATCTTTTCACAAACATTAAGACCTTTTAAGTGGCTTCTGACAAAATCCCAGGTTTTAAATCTAGGCTGCACAGTGGTAGAGCTTGGTAGAGCTGTTGTCTTGCAGCAAGAAGGTTCTAGGTTCAATTCCCGGTCCCGGTCTTTCTGTATGGAGTTTGCATGTTCCTCCTTGTGCATATGTGGGTTTTCTCCAGGTACTTCCGGTTTTCCTCCCACAGTTTCAAAAACATGACTGTTGGGGTTAATTGGCCTCTCCAAATTGTCCCTAGGTGTGAGAGTGTGTGCATGGTTTTGTTTGTCCTGTCTGTCTCTGTGTTGCCCTGCGACAGACTGGTGACCTGTCCAGGGTGACCCCTGACCCCGCCTCTCACCCAGAACGTTAGCTGGAGAGGAACCAGCACCTCCCAACCCCACTAAGGGACAAGGGTGCAAAGAAAATGCATGGTTTTAAATTTAGTTTCACTCCCAATGTTATATCTCTTAAATCTCTCAACACTTGATACCTTTACAGCAGTCAGTTGTCAGTCAGTACATCTTTCAGAAGTGTTGATGGTAAAAATGCCCAGGATTGTGTTTTCTGACTCATAAGACATACTATGAGTCTGAAGACCTGCCTCAGGAAACTCAAACAGGAAGATGAGAATTGTTAACCCCACTAACTCTGGTCACTAATTAGTGACCAAATTTCTATTATGAGCTGCATATATTGATAAAGAAAACTGTACCATGGAACAATTTGTAGCATGCAAATTTCAGAAAAAATGTCAGTTAGTTCTAATGAAATGCCTTGCCTTCCTTCTGTCAGACTGCTCCAGGACAGCAGCGGCTACAATCCAGTAGCTTTCTGTCATCAGCGTGTGAATAGGATTGACTGATTTCATTGTAAAACGTCTTTGAGGGCTCTTTGAGGGTTGAAAAGTGCTATACACTATGGTGATGGAAAGAATTCAGACCCCTTTAAAAATTTTCCCTCTGTTTCTTTGCAGCAATTTGCTAAAAATCAAAGAATTGATATTATTTCTCATAAATGCACACTAATCCCATTTGACAGCTAAAAGATATAAATGTAAAATTTTTGTCAATTTATAAAAAAAGAAAAACGGAAATATCACATGGTCATAAGTAGTCAGACACTCATGTTTAACTCGCATGCTGTCCATAAGTGTGTCCATACGTGCACTTGGCACCAGGACACCCTAGGCCGCAGTTCGATGATCGATTTTGTCGTCGTTTCATCGGATCTGCGGTCGTATGTCTTGGACACTCGGGTGAAGAGAGGGGCGGAGCTGCCCACTGACCACTACCTGGTGGTGAGTTGGCTCCGGTGGTGGGGGAGGAAGCCGGTCAGACCTGGCAGGCCCAAACGTGTAGTGAGGGTCTGCTGGGAACGTCTGGCGGAGTCCCCTGTGAGACGGAGCTTCAACTCCCACCTCAGGCAGAACTTCGAAGACGTTCCGAGGGAGGTGGGGACATTGAGTCTGAGTGGACCATGTTCCGTGCCTCCACGCCGAGGCGGCTTATCAGAGCTGTGGCCGGAAGGTCGTTGGTGCCTGTCGCGGCGGCAACCCCCGAACCCGTTGGTGGACACCTTCGGTGAGGGATGCTGTCCAGCTGAAGAAGGAGTCCTATGGGGTCTTTTTGGCCTGTGGGA
>JAVYJU010000062.1:0-30226 GCA_033032245.1 Poecilia picta | reverse complement strand
ACAAAAAATTTTCAGCAATATTAGATTTTGGGAAAGGTTTCCAAAATCAAAAAGGCATTTTATCTGGTAGTTTTAAATGGTTTAGGTTACTTTTCAATTTAAACAATATGTTTGAAGTTTTCAGAAGCCAAAAACCCTTTATCTCAGCGAAAGAAGGGGAAAAATAATGTCTGTGATTCTCAGTTTTAAAATTAAATTTTCCCCTATTAGATGTTGGCAGGTGAAAATGCAATTGTTTATAGGGGGTTTTGTTTTAAACTGGAATAGGTAAATTTTTTAAGTTAAAAAGGGGGTTTTGGGAAGTTTTCGCCCCCAAAAAAACGCTTTATTCTAGCGAAAGGGGGAAAAATTTATGTTCCCATTCTCGCTTTCCAAAAAATTTTTACCCTTTTTTGGGGGTTGTTGGCGGGCAAAATTAAAAAAGGGGCATTTTTCGGGGTTTTTTAAAAATTTTTGGAATGGGTTTTTATTTTCAAGTTAAAATTTTATGTTTAAAGTTTTAAAACCCAAAAAAGTTTATTCAGGAAAAAGGTTAAAAAATGGATTTTCTGTATTCTCGCTGTACAATAAATTTTTCAGCAATATTAGATTTTGGGGAGGCTGCAAAATCTAAATGCTTATTTTGGATTTTTAAAACGGGGAATCAGGTCTATTTTCAAGTTAAAATTTAGTTTGAAGTTTTAGACCCAAAAAAAGCTTTTTCTCAGCGAAAGAAGGGGGAAAAAGGGATGCCCTTGCTTTTCTCAGCTTCATAAAATTTTCAGAAATTATTAGATGTTGGCAGGTTTAAAATATAAAATGATTATATCTGGGTTTTAAGGGGAATTGGGGTCTAATTTTCAAGTTACAATATGTTTGAAGTTTTCAGAAGCCAAAAAACGCTTTATCTCAGCGAAAGAAGTGAAAAATGGATGTCTGCTCATTCTCAGCTGTACAATAAATTTTCTAGCAATTATTAGATGTTGGCAGCTCCAAAATACTAAAAATGCATTATATCTGGTAGTTTTAAAACTGGAATCAGGTCTACTTTTCAAGTTACAATATGTTTGAAGTTTTCAGAAGCCAAAAACGCTTTATCTCAGCGAAAGAAGTGAAAAATGGATGTCTGCTGATTCTCAGCTGTACATAAATTTTCAGCATTATTAGATGTTGGCAGGCTGCAAAATGCTAAGATGCATTTATATCTGGTTGTTTTACACTGGAATCAGGTCTAATTTTCAAGTTACAATATGTTTGAAGTTTTCAGAAGCCAAAAACGCTTTATCTCAGAGAAAGAAGTGGAAAAATGGATGTCTGCTCATTCTCAGCTGTACAATAAATTTTCAGCAATATTAGATGTTGGACAGCTCCAAAATCTAAATGCATTATATCTGGTAGTTTTAACACTGGAATCAGGTCAAATTTTTCAAGTTACAATATGTTTGAAGTTTTCAGAAGCCAAAAACGCTTTATCTCAGCGAAAGAAGTGGAAAAATGGATGCTGCTGATTCTCAGCTGTTACATTAAATTTTCAGCATATTAGATGTTGGCAGGCTGCAAAATGCTAAGATGCATTTATATCTGGTTGTTTTACACTGGAATCAGGTCTAATTTTCAAGTTACAATATGTTTGAAGTTTTCAGAAGCCAAAAAACGCTTTATCTCAGCGAAAGAAGTGAAAAATGGATGTCTGCTGATTCTCAGCTGTACATTAAATTTTCAGCAATATTAGATGTTGGCAGGCTGCCAAAATGCTAAATGCATTATATCTGGTTGTTTTACACTGGAATCAGGTCTATTTTCAAGTTACAATATGTTTGAAGTTTTCAGAAGCCAAAAACGCTTTATCTCAGCGAAAGAAGTGAAAAAATGGATGTCTGCTGATTCTCAGCTGTACAATAAATTTTCAGCATATTAGATGTTGGCAGGCTGCAAAATGCTAAGATGCATTATATTGGTTGTTTTCCCTGGAATCAGGTCTATTTTCAATTTAAAAAAAAAAAAAAAAAAAAAAAAAAAAAAAAAAAAAAAAAAAAAAAAAAAAAAAAAAAAAAAAAAAAAAAAAAAAAAAAAAAAAAAAAAAAAAAAAAAAAAAAAAAAAAAAAAAAAAAAAAAAAAAAAAAAAAAAAAAAAAAAAAAAAAAAAAAAAAAAAAAAAAAAAAAAAAAAAAAAAAAAAAAAAAAAAAAAAAAAAAAAAAAAAAAAAAAAAAAAAAAAAAAAAAAAAAAAAAAAAAAAAAAAAAAAAAAAAAAAAAAAAAAAAAAAAAAAAAAAAAAAAAAAAAAAAAAAAAAACCCCCCCCCCCCCCCCCCCCCCCCCCCCCCCCCCCCCCCCCCCCCCCCCCCCCCCCCCCCCCCCCCCCCCCCCCCCCCCCCCCCCCCCCCCCCCCCCCCCCCCCCCCCCCCCCCCCCCCCCCCCCCCCCCCCCCCCCCCCCCTGCTGATTCTCAGTGTACTTTAAATTTTCAGCAATATTAATGTTGGAGCTGCAAAAATCTAAGATGCATTATATCTGGTTGTTTTAACTGGAATCGGGTCTAATTTTCAAGTTACAATATTTTTGAAGTTTTCAGAAGCCAAAAACGCTTTATCTCAGCGAAAGAAGTGAAAAATGGATGTCTGCCTGATTCTCAGCTGTACATTAAATTTCAGCTTTTTAGATGTTGGCAGGCTGCAAAATGCTAGATGCATTATATCTGGTTGTTTTACAACTGGAATCAGGTCTAATTTTCAAGTTACAATATGTTTGAAGTTTTCAGAAGCCAAAAACGCTTTATCTCAGCGAAAGAAGTGGAAAAATGGATGTCTGCTGATTCTCAGCTGTACATTAAATTTTCAGCTTATTAGATGTTGGCAGGCTGCAAAATGCTAAGATGCATTATATCTGGTTGTTTTACACTGGAATCAGGTCTATTTTCAAGTTACAATATGTTTGAAGTTTTCAGAAGCCAAAAACGCTTTATCTCAGGAAAGAAGTGAAAAATGGATGTCTGCTCATTCTCAGCTGTACATTAATTTTCAGCAATTATTAGATGTTGGAGCTGCAAAATGCTAAAGATGCATTATATCTGGAGTTTTAAACGGGAATCAGGTCTACTTTTCAAGTTACAATATGTTTGAAGTTTTCAGAACCCAAAAAGCAAACTCACGACAAAATAATTAAAAGGGTTTGTTGGCTCATTACAAAAATCAAATTTATTGGGTTTGAGGATAAAATTCTATTTCAATTAAATATGGTTTGTTTTCAGGAAAAGTTAATTACAATTTAAAATATGTTCTGATTTCAGAAAATTTTTCGCTTTTATTTGGCAGGGGGAAAATGAAATGCATTCTGGTGTTTTCAGGCGGTTTAAATTTAAATTCAAATTTTAAGTTTCAGAAGCATAAAAGCTTATTCAGGAAAGAATGAAAATATTGGTTTAACTTTCATATATTTTCAGATATTGATTTTGGAAGCCATAAAATTTTAAGCAAAATGGAAAATTAAGTCATTTCGTTACAAAAAATTTTTAAAATTTTAAAGAAAAAGTTTGCAAAAAAAAAAAAAGTTTTCTCCCCCTTTTTTTTAAAAAAAATTTTTTTTTTTTTTTAAAAATTTTTGGGGTTTTTTCAAACCCAAAAACCCTTTATTCGGAAAAAGTAAAAATGGATTCTGCTCTTCCCATTTTACAATAAATTTTCAAAAAAATTTTTAAAATTTAATTCCAAAAATTAAAAATGATTTTATCTAGTTTTAACAATATTTTATTTTTCGTTAAATTTTTAATTTTGGGGGCCAAAAGCTTTATTCTAAAAAAAAAATTTTGGTGTCTGCATTTCAGGTCAAAAATTTTCTTTATTTGGAGGAAAAAATGCTAAGGTTTTCGGGGGTTTTAAGGGAAAGGTCTAATTTTCATTTAAAAAGTTTGAATTTTTAGAAAAAAACGCCTCAAAAAAAGTGAATTTGATGCCTCTTTCACGAAAATAAATTTTCGAAAATTTTTTACGCCCCAAAAATATAAAAGTTTTTGGAAGTTTTAAACTAAACAAGAAATTTTCCAAGTTAAAAATTTTTTTGAAGTTTCAGAACCCAAAAACGCTTTATCTCAGCGAAGAAGTGAAAAATGGATGTCTGCTATTCTCAGCTGTACAATAAATTTTCACCCAATATTAGATGTTGGCAGGCTGCAAATGCTAAGATGCATTATATCTGGTTTTTTAAACGGGAAATTTCAGTCTATTTTCAAGTTACAATATGTTTGGAAGTTTTCAGAAGCCAAAAACGCTTTATCTCAGGAAAGAAGTGAAAAATGGATGTCTGGCCATTCTCAGCTGTACAATAAATTTTCAGCAATATTAGATGTTGGACAGCTCCAAAATACTAAATGCATTATATCTGGAGTTTTAAACTGGAATCAGGTCTACTTTTCAAGTTACAATATGTTTGAAGTTTTCAGAAGCCAAAACGCTTTATCTCAGCAAAAAGAAGTGAAAAATGGATGTCTGCTGATTCTCAGCTTTAAAATTAAATTTTCAGCTATTAATGTTGGCAGGCTGCAAAATGCATAAGATGCATTATATCGGGTTTGTTTAACGGGAATCAGGTCTAATTTTCAAGTTACAATATGTTGAAGTTTTTCAGAAGCCAAAAACGCTTTATCTCAGCGAAAAAAGGGTGAAAATATCATGTCGCTATTCTCAGCTGTACAATAAATTTTTCAGCATATTAGATGTTGGCAGGCTGCCAAAAATGCTAAATGCATATATCGGGTTTTAACTGATCATCTTTTCAATTTTAAAATTATGTTTGAAGTTTTCAGAAGCCAAAAACGCTTTATCTCAGCGAAAAAAGTGAAAAATGGATGTCTGCTATTCTCAGCTGTACAAAAATTTCAGAAATATTAGATGTTGGCAGGCTGCAAAATGCTAAGAGCATTATATCTGGTTGTTTTTAACTGGAATCGGGTCTTTTTTTCAAGTTACAATATGTTTGAAGTTTCAGAAGCCAAAAACGTTTTAATCTCAGAGAAAGAAGTGAAAAATGGATGTTGCTCATTCTCAGCGTACAATAAATTTTCAGCTTTATTAGATTTTGGGACAGCCCCAAAATACAAAAAATGCATTATAGGATTTTCTGGAAAGTCTACTTTTCAAGTTACAATATGTTTGAATTTTCAGAAGCCAAAAACGCTTTATCTCAGCGAAAGAAGTGAAAAAATGGATGTCTGCTCATTCTAAAGCTGTAAAATAAATTTTCAGCAATATTAAAAGTTGGCAGGCTGCAAATGCTAAGATGCATTATATCTGGTTGTTTTAAACTGGAATCAGGTCTACTTTTCAAGTTACAATATGTTTGAAGTTTTCAGAAGCCAAAAACGCTTTATCTCAGCGAAAGAAGTGAAAAATGGATGTCTGCTCATTCTCAGCTGTACAATAAATTTTCAGCAATATTAGATGTTGGACTGCTCAAAATCTAAGATGCATTATATCTGGTGTTTTAACTGGAATCAGGTCTAATTTTCAAGTTACAATATGTTTGAAGTTTTCAGAAGCCAAAAACGCTTTATCTCAGGAAAGAAGTGAAAATGGATGTCTGCTCATTCTCAGCTGTACAATAAATTTTCAGCAATATTAGATGTTGGACAGCTCAAAATACTAAAATGCATTATATCTGGTAGTTTTTAAACTGGAATCAGGTCTAATTTTCAAGTTACAATATGTTTGAAGTTTTCAGAAGCCAAAAACGCTTTATCTCAGCGAAAGAAGTGAAAATGGATGTCTGCTCATTCTCAGCTGTACAATAAATTTTCAGCAATATTAGATGTTGGCAGCTGCAAAATGCTAAAGATGCATTATATCTGGTTGTTTTACACTGGATCAGGTCTATTTTCAAGTTACAATATGTTTGAAGTTTTCAGAAGCCAAAAACGCTTTATCTCAGGAAAGAAGTGAAAAATGGAATGTCTGCTGATTCTCAGCTGTACAATAAATTTTCAGCAATATTAGATGTTGGCAGGCTGCAAAATGCTAAGATGCATTATATCTGGTGTTTTACACTGGAATCAGGTCTAATTTTCAAGTTACAATATTGTTTGAAGTTTTCAGAAGCCAAAACGCTTTTATCTCAGCGAAAGAAGTGTGAAAATAATGTCTGCTGATTCTCAGCTGTACAATTAATTTTCAGCAATATTAGATGTTGGCAGGCTGCAAAATCTAAGATGCATTATATCTGGTTGTTTTTACACTGGAATCAGGTCTATTTTCAAGTTACAATATGTTTGAAGTTTTCAGAAGCCAAAAACGCTTTATCTCAGAGAAAGAAGTGAAAAATGGATGTCTGCTCATTCTCCAGCTGTACAATAAAAAAAAAAAAAAAAAAAAAAAAAAAAAAAAAAAAAAAAAAAAAAAAAAAAAAAAAAAAAAAAAAAAAAAAAAAAAAAAAAAAAAAAAAAAAAAAAAAAAAAAAAAAAAAAAAAAAAAAAAAAAAAAAAAAAAAAAAAAAAAAAAAAAAAAAAAAAAAAAAAAAAAAAAAATTTTCAGAAATATGTTTGAATTTCAAACAAAGCTTATTAAAAAGTAAAATATCGCTATTTCAGTTAAATTTTAATTTTCAGAAAAGTTCAGCGAAAATGAAAATCTTATTCTGGTTAATAATTCTATTTAAGTACAATATGGAATTTCGAAGAAACGTTATTCAAAAAGTAAATTGTTGTTTCAAGCACAAATTTTCGCAAGTTTGGGCTCAAATTAATGCATAATTGGTTTAATGGCAGAAATTTCAAGACATATTTGGTTTTAAGAAAGTTTTTTCCCAAGTAAATATGTTGATTTAGCCAAAATTTTCCATAGGGGGCAGCTGCTTCTAGATCATTATTGGTTTTAATGCAGTCAATTTAATCATATTTGAATTTAAACAAAAGTTACTTCAGAAAGTAAATTTCCCCACGCTTACAAAATTTGAATATGTGTTCAGCTCAAAATTTTATTAATTGAGTTTAAATGAATCATTATTAGTTACAATAGTTATTTCAGAAAAAGTTATTCAAAAAGGGAAAATTTTCGTGTTTATTACTTTTTCAGCTTTAATTTCAGCTAAATGTAGGAAATTGGTGCATGACGGTTTTTTCATTAAATTGTTAATTTTCAGACAAAGTTATTCCGAAAAAAGTAAAAAGGTTGAATTTCGCTGTCAAAAATTTAAATTTAGATTTGGGCCAAAATCTAAATCATTATATTGGTGTTTTAATGGAATCAGTCTATTTCAAGTTACAATTGTTTGAAGTTTCAAAAGCCAAAACGCTTTATCCAAAAAGGGGGAAAAATTTTGAAAATGGAGCTGCTCCTTTATGGTTTTTCACAATAGTTAATTTAAGTCAAATTTACAAAAGCTTATCGGAAAGTTAACTGTTTCGGTCTATTTTAATTACAAATTATTCAGAAGAGAAAAAAAAAAAAAAAACCAAAAAAAAACGCTTATCTCAGCAAATTAAAATTAGCTTATTTCACTGCAAAATTTAGATATTAATTGAGTTTAATCTGGATTATCTTTTTAATGGAAAGTTATTTCAAGAAATTTGTTTATTTAGAGAAAAAGTTTATCTCGGGAAAATAAAATATGTGCTCATTTTCATTATTTTTGTTTAATGGCAGTCAAATTAATCATTATTTGGTTTTAACAACGCTTTTCAGAAAATGAAAGTTTTCGCCAAAATTTTCTCAGCAAAAAGTGAAAATATGTGCGACAGCTAAAATAAATTTACTTTAAGGGGCAGGTCAAATTAAGTTAATATGTTGTTTAATGGAAAGCTAATTCAAGTAAATATTTGAGTTTCAGGCAAAACTTACTAGGGAGTGAAAAAGGGATTCTGTATTCACGGACAAATTTTCAGAATATGTTGAGTCAAACAAAGCTTTTCTGGTTTAAATGGATTGTCATTTCATTACAAATTTGAATTTTAGAGAAAAGTTTTATCTAAAATAAAATTTATCTGTATTTACTTACATAAATTTTCAGCATATTAATGTGGAAGTCAAAAGCTAATGCATTATATCTGGGTTTAAACTGGAATCAGGTCTAATTTTAAATTTACAATATTTAGTTTTTGAAGCCAAAACGCTTTTTTCAGGAAGAATGAAAAATGGATGTTCTTTTTCCCGCTGTACAATAAATTTTTTGCAATTAGATGAAAGCTCCAAAAAAAAATGAATTATTGGTTTTAACTGAATAAGTCACTTTAAGTTACAATATGTTTGAAGTTTCAGAACCAAAAACCTTTATCTAAGAAAAATGAAAATGGATGTCTGCTATCTCATTTACAATAAATTTTCAGCAAATTAGATGTTTGCGGGCAAAATCTAAAATGCATTAATCGGGTTTTTTTAACTGAATCGGGTTTAATTTTCAAGTTAAAATTTTGGGGTTTTCAGAAAAGAAAAAGTTATTGGGAAATAATGGAAAATAAATTCTATTCAATTTAATTTTATAGCAATATTATTTGGAAAATAAAATATTTGCATTAATCGGGTTTAAATTTCAGTTTATTTCAGTAATATTAATTTAGAAGAAAAACGTTTAATCTCAGGAAAAAATTTTAAAAATGTGGCTTTTCCAGAACAAATTTTCAGAATATTAATTTTGGGACTCAAATGCTAAAATATTTTTGTTTTTACATGGACAGTACTTTTCAAGTAAATAGTTGAGTTTTCAGGGCAAAACGCTTTTTCAAGGAAAATGAAAAGGTTTGCACCACTGTACAATAAATTTAAATATTTGATGGAGGTCAAATTTAAAAGCAATTTATTGAGTTTTAAACTGATGGGTTTTAAATTTTAAGTAAAATAGTTTGAAGTTTTAAAGAACCAAAAGTTTATTAGCGAAAAAGTGAAAATAAGCTGTATCTCAGTTAAATAAATTTTCGCATTTGATGTTCAGAAAATTAAGAATTAATCGGTTTTTACACTGAAAAATCTAATTTCAATTACAATTTTTTTTGATTTTCAGACCAAAACGTTTATCTTAAGTAAGAAGTAAAATAAATGTCATCTCAGCTGTAAAAAATTTTAGAAATTAATGTTGGACTCAAATTAAATATTTTCGGTATTTTTAAAACTGAAAAAGTTATTTTCAATTTTACAATATGTTTGAATTTAAACAAAAATTAATTTCAGCGAAAAAGTGAAAAAATGAAGGGATTATTTTAAAATTTAAAATTTTAGCAATATTATTTTCAGGTTTCAAAATGTTAAAATGCTAAAATCTTTTTCACTAAACGGTAATTTAAATTAAATATGTTGAATTTTCAGAACCAAAAATTTATTCAAGAAAAAAAAAATTGGATCTCCCAAATTAGTGAAATAACTTTTCAGCATATTAAATTTGGCAGTCCAAATAAAAAGCATTATTTTTGGGAAAGTTTTAAACTGGATCAGTCTACTTTTAAGTTACAATATGTTTGAAGTTTTCAGAAGCCAAAAACGCTTTACCCAAGCGAAAGAAGTGGAAAATAATGTTGCTATTCTCAGCTTTACAAAAATTTTCACCATTAGATGTTGGCGGGCTGCAAAAGCTAAATGCATTATTTGTTGTTTTAAAAGGGAATCGGGGTTTAAATTTTCAATTTACAATATGTTTGAATTTTCAAAAAGCCAAAAACCCTTTATTCGGGAAAGAAGTGAAAAAATATGTCTGCTTTTCTCCTTTACAAAAAAATTTTCGCTATTAGATGTTGGCAGTAAAAATCAAAATGCATTATATCGGGGAATTTTTTAACGGGAATCATCTACTTTTCAAGTTACATATGTTTAAGTTTTCAGAACCCAAAAACGCTTTATCTCACGAAAGAAGTGAAAAATGGATGTCTGCTCTTCTCAGCTGTAAAAAATTTTTTCGCAATTTTAGAGTTGGCAGGCGCAAAATGCTAAGAGCATTATATCGGGTTTGTTTTACTGGAATAGGTCAAATTTTCGTTACAATATGTTTAAAATTTTCAAACCCAAAAACGTTTTATCTAGGAAAGAAGTGAAAAATATTCTGCTTTCTCAGCTGTAAAAAAAATTTTCAGCAATATTAGTTTTGGGCTCAAAATTAAAAAATGCTTATATCGGGTGTTTTAAATGGAATCAGGTCTATTTTAAAGGTAAAATTTATTTTGAAGTTTTCGAAGCCAAAAAACGCTTTATCTCGGAAAGAAGGGGAAAATATGTCTGCTATTTCAGCTTTACAAAAATTTTTCAGCTATTAGGTTGGCGGGCTAAAAATCAAAATGCATTTATCTGGTGTTTTAAAACGGAATAGGTTACTTTTCAAGTTACAAATTTTGAATTTTCAGAACCCAAAAAACTTTATCTCAGCGAAAGAAGTGAAAATATGTCTGCTATTCTCAGCTGTAAAATAAATTTTCAGCATTATTAGATGTTGGCAGGCTGCAAAATGCTAAGATGCATATATCTGGTGTTTTACACTGGAATCAGGTTAATTTTCAAGTTACATATAGTTTGAAGTTTTCAGAAGCCAAAAAACGCTTTATCTCAGAGAAAGAAGTGAAAAATGGATGTCTGCTCATTCTCAGCTGTACAATAAATTTTCAGCAATTATTAGATGTTGGACAGCTCAAAATACTAAAATGCATTATATCTGGTAGTTTTAAACTGGAATCAGGTCAAATTTTCAAGTTACAATATGTTTGAATTTCAGAAGCCAAAAACGCTTTTTCAGCGAAAGAAGTGAAAATTGTCTGCTTTTCTCAGCTTACAAAAATTTTTCACCCCTATTGATGTTGGCAGGCTGCAAAATGCAAAGTGCATTTATCTGGTTTTTTTTACACGGAATCAGGTCTAATTTTCAAGTTAAAATATGTTTGAAGTTTCAGAGCAAAAACGCTTTATCTCAGGAAAGAAGAAAAAAATATGTCTGCTTTTCTCAGTTTCAAAAATTTTCAGCTTTTAGTGTTGGCGCCCAAATCAAAGTTTTTTGGATTTTTAAATAATTTTACTTTTAAATTTTACAATTTTTTGAAGTTTTCAGAAGCAAAACGCTTTTCTCAGCGAAAAAAGTGAAAAATTTTGTTTTCTCAGTTACTTTAAATTTTTCAGCAATATTAGATGTTGGCAGGCTGCAAAATGCTAAGATGCATTATATCTGGTTGTTTTCCCACTGGTTTCAGGTCTAATTTTCAAGTTACAATATGTTTGAAGTTTTCAGAAGCAAAAACGCTTTATCTCAGAGAAAGAAGTGAAAAATGGATGTCTGCTATCTCAGCTGTACAATAATTTTCAGCAATATTAGATGTTGGACAGCTCCAAAATACTAAAATGCTTATATCTGGTAGTTTTAAACTGGAATCAGGTCTACTTTTCAAGTTAAATATGTTTGAAGTTTTCAGAACCCAAAAAACGCTTTATCTCAGCGAAAAAGTGGAAAATACATGTCTGCTGTTTCTCAGCTTTACATTAAATTTTCAGCCTTTTAGTGTTGGAAAGGCTGAAAAATGCTAAGATGCATTTTATTCTGGTGTTTTAAACTGGAATCAGGTTACTTTTCAAGTTACAATATGTTTAAAAGTTTTCAGAAGCCAAAAAACGCTTTATCTCAGCGAAAGAAGTGAAAAAATATTCTGCTATTCTCAGCTGTTACAATAAATTTTCACCCTATTAGATTTTGGCAGCTGCAAAATGCAAATGCATATTCTGGGTTTTACACTGATCAGTCTATTTTCAAGTTACAATATGTTTGAAGTTTTCAGAAGCCAAAAACGCTTTATCTCAGCGAAGAAGTGAAAAATGGCATGTCTGCTCATTCTCAGCTGTACAATAAATTTTCAGCCAATATTAGATGTTGGACAGCTCCAAAATACTAATAATGCAATTATATCTGTAGTTTTAAACTGGTATCAGGTTACTTTTCAAGTTACAATATGTTTGAAGTTTTCAGAAGCCAAAACGCTTTATCTCAGAGAAAGAAAGTGAAAAATGGATGATCTGCTATTCCTTCAAGCTGTACAATCAAATTTTCAGCAATATTAGATGTTGGAAAGCCTCCAAAATACTAAAATGCAATATATTGGTTGTTTTTCAATTGGAATCAGGTTTCTTCAAAGTTTACAATTATGTTTGAAGTTTTCAGAAGCCAAAAACGCTTTATCTAGCGAAAGAAGTGAAAAATGGATGTCTGGCTCATTCTCAGCTGTACAATAAAATTTTCAGAAATATTAGATGGTTGGACAGCGCCAACTACTAAAATGCATTATATCTGGGTAGTTTTAACTGGTTTCAGGTCTACTTTTCAAGTTACAATATGTTTGAAGTTGTCAGAGCAAAAACGCTTTATCTCAGCGAAAGTAGTGAAAAAATGGATGTCTGCTGATTATCAGCTGTACAATAAATTTTACAGCAATATTAGATGTTTGGGCAGGCTGCAAAATGCTAAAGATGCATTATATCGGTGTTTTACACTGGAAATCAGTCTAATTTTCAAGTTACAAAATGTTTGAGTTTTCAGAAGCCAAAATCGCTTTATCTAAGAGAAAGAAGTGAAAAATGGATTGTATAGGCATCTTTCTCAGATGTACAATATTTTTTCTGCAATTTTAGATGTTGGACAGCTCCAAAATACTATAATGCATTATATATGGTAGTTTTTTAAAATGGAATAAGGTATACTTTTCATGTTTACAATATGTTGAAGTTTTCAGAAGCCAAAATCGCTTTTTAGCAGCGAAAGAAGTGGATAATATAATGTTCTGCTGAATCTCAGCTTTAACTATTAAATTTTAGCCTTATTAGTTGTTGGCAGGCTGCAAATGCTAAGATGCATTATATCTGGTTGTTTTACACTGGAATCAGGTCTAATTTTTCAAAGTTACAATATCGTTTGAAGTTTTCAGAAGCCAAAAAAAGCTTTATCTCAGTGAATAGAAGTGAAATGGATGTCTGCTCATTTCCTCTGCTGTACATAAATTTTCTGCTATTTTAGATGTTGGTCTGCTCCAAAATACTATAATGCTTTATATCTGGTAGTTTTAAACTGATTCAGGTCTACTTTTCAAGTTAAAATATGTTTGAAGTTTTCAGAAGCCAAAAAATAGCTTTATCTTCAAGAGAAGAAGTGCGAAATTAAATCTCTGCTGATTCTCAGCTTTCATTATATTTTCAGGCCTTATTGATGTTGGCAGGCTGCAAAATGCTAGATGCATTATATCATGTAGTTTTACACTGGAATAAGGTATAATTTTCAAGTTACAATATGTTTGAGTTTTCAGAAGCACAAAAAACGCTTTTATCTCAGAGAAAGAAGTGAAAAATGGATGTCGTTCATTCTCAGCTTACAATAATTTTTCAGCATTATTGTTGTTGGGGACAGCTCCAAAATACTAAAATGCATTATATCTGGTAGTCTTTAAACTGGAAATCAAGGTCTACTTTTCAAGTTTACAATATGTTTGTAGTTTTCAGAAGCAAAAAACGCTTTATCTCAGCGAAAGAAGTGGAAAATAAATCTCTAGTGATTCTCAGCTTTACATTAAATTTTCAGCCTTATTAGATGTTGGCAGGCATGCAAATGCAAAGATGCATTATTTCTGGAAGTTTTAAACTGGAATATGGTTACTTTTCAAGTTACAAATATGTTTGAAGTTTCAGAGCCAAAAAACGCTTTATCTAAGAGAAAGAAGTGAAAATTGGATGTCTGCTCATTCTCAGCTGTTTACAATAAAAAAAAATTTTCAGACAATATTAGATGTTGGACAGCTCCCATAAATACTAAAAATGCATTATTATCTGGAATGTTTTTAAACTGGAATCAGGTTCTTACTTTTCAAGTTATCAATATGTTTGAAGTTTTCAGAAGCTCAAATACGCTTATATCAGCGTAAGAAGTGAAACAATGGTTTGTCTGCTGATTCTCAGCTGTACATAATATTTTCAGCTATATTAGATGTTGGCAGGCTGCAAAATGCTATGATGCATTTTATATGGTTGTTTTACAGCTGAATAAGGTCTAATTTTAGTGTAAAACAAACCAGATTTAATGATTCTTAGCATTTTTGCAGCCTGCCAACATATAATTTTGATGAAAATTTATTGTACAGCTGAGAATCAGCAGGACATCCATTTTTTTCACTTTTTCGCCTGAGATAAAGCGTTTTTGGCTTACTGAAAAATTCACAAACATATTGTAAATTGATAAGTAGACCTGATTCCAGTTTAAAACTTCCTGATATAATGCGATTTTAGTATTTTGAGTGTCCAACATCTTATATTGCTGTAAATTTATTGTTACGCCTGAGAGCATGAGCAGACATCCATTTTTATCTTCTTTCTCTGAGATAATGAGTTTTGGCTTCTGAAAACTTAAATCATATTGTAACTTGAAAAAGTAGACCTGGATTCCAGTTTAAAATCTCTTTCCCAGGATATAATGCATCTTTGCATTTTTGCAGCATTGCCAACTTCTATGTAAGGCTGATATTTTATTTTTGTAAAGCTGAGAATCAGAAGAGATGTATTTTCCACTTCTTTCGCTGAGATTAAAAGCGTTTTTGGCATTCATGAATCTTAAAACACTATTGTAACTGAAAAGATAGACTTGATTCAGTTTTAAAACTACCAGATATAATGCATTTTAAGTTATTTTGGAGCATGTCCAACATCTATTATTTGATGATAATTTATTGTACAACTGAGAATGTGAATGACATCAAATTTTTCACTTCTTTCTCTGAGATAAAGCAGTTTTTGGCTTCTGAAAACTTCAAAACATATTGTAACTTGAAATATTAGACCTGATTCCTGTGTAAAACAACCACAGATATAATGCATCTTAGCATTTTGACAGCCTGCAACATATATTTAAGGCTGAAAAATTTAAATGTAAAGCTGAGAATCAGCAGAGAATGTATTTTTTCACACTTGCTTTCGCTGTGATAAAGCGTTTTTGGCTTACTGAAATCTTCAAACTATATTGTAACTTGAAATTGTTGGAACCTGTTCAGTTTATAAAACTACTGTTATAATGCTTTTATCATTTTGGAGCTGTTTCCAACATCTAATATTGCTGAAAATTTTTTGTTACAGCTGAGAATGAGCAGACATCCATTTTTCTCTGTCTTTTCTCTGAGATAAGCGGTGTTTTTTGGCTTCTGAAATCTTCTAACATATTGATAACTTGAAAAAGTAGACATCGGATTTCAGTGTAAACAACCAGATATAATGCATCTTAGCATTTGCAGCCTGCCATAATCTAATAAGGCTGAAAAATGTAATGTAAAGCTGAGAATCTGGCTGAACATGTATTTTCACTTCTTTCGTTGAGAGTTAAGCGATTTGGCTTCTGTAAACTTCAAACATATTGTAACTTGAAAAGTTGACCTGATTCCTGTTTAAACTACAGATATAATGCATTTTATTTATTGTTGGAGCTGATCACAAAATCTAATTTGATGATAATTTATTGTACAGCTGAGAATGAGCAAGACATCCATTTTTCACTTACTTTCTCTGAGTTAAAAGCGTTTTTGCTTATGAAAACTTACAAACATTGTTGTAACTTGAATAATTAGACCTGATTACAGGTTTAAAACAACCAGATATAATGCATTATTAGCATTTTGCAGCCTTGCCAACATCTAAAATTGCTGGAAAATTTATTGTTCAGCTGAGAATCTGCTGAAATCCCAATTTTTCATACTTTTCGCTGAGGATTATATGCGTTTTTGGCTTCGAAAACTGTTCAAAATATTGTAACTTGAAAAAGTAGACCTGATTCCATGTTTTAAAACGTACCTGAATTTTAATGCATTTTAGTATTTTGGTGGCTGGGTCCAAACATCTAATATTGCTTGAAAATTTATTGTAAAGGCTTGGAGAATGAGCAGAACATCCATTTTTTTCATTCTTTCGCTGAGATAAAGCGTTTTTGGCTTTGAAAACTTCAAACATATTGTAACTTGAAAAGTAGACCTGATTTCCAGTGTAAAACAACCAGATATAATGCATTTTAGTAATTTTGGAGTGTTCCAAAATCTAATATTGCTGAATAAATTTATTGTAAGCTGAGATGAGAGACATCCATTTTTCACTTCTTTCTCTGATTTTTTTTCCCTTCTTTGGAGTTTAAGGGCGTTTTGGTTTGAAAAATTTCAAACTATTGTAACTTGAAAAATGCCCTGATTCCATTTTTAAAAACAACCCAGATTAATGCATTTTAGTTTTTTTGGACCCTTTCCCAACATTTTATTGCTGAAAAAAATTTATGGACGCTGAAAATAGAGACACCTTTTTTAAAACCTTTGTGAGTTAAAGGGTTTTTTTGGTTCTGAAAACTTCAAACATATTGGGAAACTTGAAAAGTAGACCTGATTCCGTTAAAACTTCCGTTTTAAAGCCTTTTTGGTTTTTTTGGCTGCCCCTTTTTTTTGCTGAAATTTTATTTGTTCGTAAAATACAAACCACTTCTTTGTAATAAAGGTTTTTTGTTCGAAAATTTTAAAAAATTTTTAAAAAAAAGGCCCCGGATTCCCAGGAAAAAAAGTATTGATCTTTGAGGGGAGTGCAACTTTAGGAAAATTTTATTTCCCCCGGAACGGGGAAATTTTTTTTACTTTTTCAGTTAAAGGTTTTTTTTTTGAAAATTCAAAAAAATTAAAAAAACCCCACCAAAACCCCCGATATAATGCATTTAGCATTTTGCAGCCTGAAAACATCTAATTTTTGCTGAAATTTTTATTGTAAAGCTGAGAATAGAAAAAATTTTTTCCCTTTTTTTTCCCTGAGAAAAAGCGTTTTTTTGGCTTCTGAAAACTTCAAACATATTGAAATTGAAAATGCCTTTTCCTTTTTAAACCCAGAAAAAATGCTTTGTTTTTTTGGGGCCTTAAACATTAAAGCTAAAAAATTTTAATTGTAAGCGGGGGAATAGCAGACTTTATTTTTCATTTTTCCTGAGATAAAAGCGTTTTTGGCTTTGAAAAACTTCAAACTTTTGTAACTGAAAATTAGACCTGATTCCAGTGAAAAACAACCAGTATAATGCATTTTTAGCATTTTGCAGCCTCCCAAAACATTAATTTGTAAAATTTATTTTTCGCGAGAATCAGCGCATCCATTTTTCACTTCTTTCGTGGTAAAGCGTTTTGGCTTTGAAAACTTCCAATACATATTGAAATTTTGAAAAGTGACCTGATTCCAGTTTAAAAATCCCCAAATATAATGCATTTTAGTTTTTTGGAGCTTCCAACTTTCAAATATTGCTAAAAATTTATTGTACAGGGGAGAATGGAGACATCATTTTTCACTTCTTTCTCTGAGATAAAGCGTTTTTGGTTCTGAAAACTTTCAAAAACATATTGTAATTTAAAAAAATTTAGCCCTGTTTCCCAGTGTAAAAAAACCGATAAAAGCTTTAGCATTTTGCAGCCTGCCAACATCTAATATTGCTGAAAATTTTTGTCAGTTTTGAAAAATAGCAGACATCATTTTTTCATTCTTTCGCTGAGATAAGCGTTTTTGGCTTCTGAAACTTCAAACATATTGTAATTTAAAAATTAGCCCTGATTCCGTTTTTAAAAACCCGATATAATGATTTAGATTTTGAGCTGCCAACACTAATAGCTGAAAATTTTTTTGTAAGCTGAAAATAGCAGAATTATTTTTCATTCTTTCTTGAGATAAAGGTTTTTGGCTTCTAAAAAACTTCAAACTATTGAAACTTGAAAAATTAGACCTGATTCCAGTGTAAAAAACCAATATAAGCATTTTTGCATTTTGCACCCTGCCAACATCTAATTGGCTTAAAATTTTTTGAAAGTGAGAATCAGCAGACATATTTTCCCACTTCTTTCGCTGGAAAAAAGCGTTTTTGGCTTCTGGAAAACTTCAAAACATATTGAAAATTGAAAAGTGACCTGTTTCCAGTTTAAAACTCCAGATAAATGCTTTTTAGTATTTTGGAGCTGTCCAAAATTAATATTGTGAAATTTATTGTACGTGAGAATGAGAGACATCCATTTTTCACTTCTTTCTCTGAGATAAGCGTTTTTTGGCTTCTGAAAACTTCAAAATATTGAATGAAAATTAGACCTGATTCCAGTGTAAAACAAAGATAAATGCATTTTTTGCTTTTTGCACCCTGCCAACCTAATAAGGTGAAATTTAATGTAAAGCTGGAATCAGAGAATGTATTTTCACTTCTTTCGCTGAGTTTAAAGGGTTTTTTTTGGCTTTGAAAACTTAAACATATTGTAACTTAAAAGTAGCCCTGATTCCAGTTTAAAATCCCAGATAAATGCTTTTTAGTATTTTGGGCTGTCCAACATCTAATATTGCTGAAAATTTATTGTACAGTGAGAATGAGCAGACATTTTTTTTCACTTCTTTCCTGAGATAAAAGCTTTTTTGGCTTCTGAAAACTTAAAAACTATTGTAATTTAAAAATTTAGCCCTGATTCAGTTTAAAACCCGATAAAATGATTTTAATTTTGACCCTGCCAAATCTAATAGCAAAAAATTTAAATGTAAGTGAGAAAGCAAAACATTTTTTCCCACTTCTTTCGTGAGATAAACTTTTTTTTGGCTTCTAAAAACTTCAAACTATTGTAACTTGAAAAGAACCCGATTCATTTTTTAAAACACCAGTTTAAGCATTTTAGTTTTTTTGGGCTGCCAAAATCAATTTTTGCTGAAAAATTTATTGTACGTGAGAAGGGAGAGACATCCTTTTTTCCTTCTTTCTTGAGAAAAGCTTTTTTTTGGCTTCTGAAAACTTCAAAAATTTTGTAATTTAAAAAAATTTGCCCCTGTTCCAGTTAAAAACCCCCGTATAATGCATTTGGTTTTTGGCCCCCTGCCAACTTTAAATTTTGCGAAAATTTTTGTACGTGAGAATAGCAGACACCCTTTTTTCATTCTTTCGCGGTAAGCGTTTTTGGTTTCTGAAAATTCAAAATTTGTAACTTGAAAAGGTAAGAAAAATAAATTTGGCATTTTGTTTTTTGGGGAAGCTGCCAACATTAAATTTTGCTGAAAAATTTATTTTTTACAGTGAGAATGGCGGGGTTTTTCATTTTTCCTGGATAAAGGTTTTTGGTTCTAAAAAATTAAACATATTGTAATTTGAAAATAGACCTGATTCCAGTTAAAAACCCCAGTAAAATGCATCTTGCATTTTGCGGGGCCTTTCCCAAAACATTAATAGCTAAAAAATTTAATGTAAAGTGAGAATCAGCGAATGTTTTTCCATTTCTTTCGCTGGTAAAGCGTTTTTGGCTTCTGAAACTTAAAACATATTTTAACTTGAAAATAGCCCTGATTCCATTTTAAAAAAAAAAACCGATATAATGATTTTAGTTTTTTTTAGCTGCCAAATCAAATATTGCTGAAAAATTTATTGTACGCTGAGAATTAGAGACTCCTTTTTCACTTTTCGGTAAAGCGTTTTTGGTTCTGAAACTTCAAACTATTAAAAATTGAAAATTTAGACCGTTTCCCAGTTAAAACTCCGTTATAATGCTTTTTGCATTTTGCAGCCTGCCAAATTATAGCTGAAATTTATTGAAAAGCGGGAAAAATTTAGCAGAATTTTTTTTCACTTCTTTCGCTGAGATAAAGCGTTTTTGGTTTTCTGAAAACTTCAAACATATTGGAACTAAAAAAGTAGCCCCTGTTCCAGTTTAAAAATTTTCCAGTATAATGCATTTTAGTATTTTGGAGTTGCCAACATCTAATTTTGCAAAAAATTTATTGTAAGCGAGAATGAGCAGACACCCTTTTTCACTTCTTTCTTGAGATAAGGGGTTTTTGGCTTCTGAAAACTTCAAACCTTTGTAATTTGAAAATTAGACCTGATTCCAGTTTTAAAAAAACCAGATTAATGCTTCTTGCATTTTGCAGGTGCCAAAATCTAATTTTTGGTAAAAATTTTTATTGAAAAGCTGAGAATAGCAGACTTTTTTCATTCTTTCGCTGAGTAAAGCGTTTTTGGCTTTGAAATTTCAAACATTTGTAACTTGAAAGTGCCTGATTCCGTTTAAAACTCCAAAATAATGCCTTTGATTTTGAGCTTGCAACATCTAAAAGGCTAAAAATTTAAATGTAAGTGGAATGCAAAATTTTTTTTCCACTTCTTTCCTGAGATAAAGCGTTTTTGGTTCTGAAAATTCAAAAATTTTTGGTAATTTGAAATTAGCCCGATTCCAGTTTAAAACACCAGTATAAGATTTAGATTTTGAAGCCTTCCAACATTATAGCTAAAAAATTTATTGTAAGCTGGAATAGCAGACATATTTTCACTTCTTTCCTGGATAAAGCGTTTTTGGCTTCTGAAACTTCAAACATTTTGTAACTTAAAAAAATTTGCCCTGTTTCCGGGTTTTTAAAAACAACCGATATAATTGCAATTAGATTTTGCAGCTCCCAAACTTCAAATAGGGAAAATTTTTGAAAGTGAGAATCAGCAGACTTTTTTCCTTCTTTCGTGGATAAAGCGTTTTTGGCTTTGAAACTTCAAACTATTGAAACTTGAAAAAGACGTTCCTTTTTAAACCCAGTTAAATGCTTTTTTGATTTTGGGAGCTGCCAAAATTAATATTGCAAAAATTTATTGTACAGCGGAATAGCAGACATCCATTTTTCACTTCTTTCCTGAGAAAAAGCGTTTTTGGCTTCTGAAAACTTAAACATATTGTAACTTGAAAATTGATGATTCCATTTTAAAAAACCAGATATAATGCTTTTGTTTTTGGGCTGCCAACATCTAAAAAGGCTAAAAATTTTAAAATGTAAAGCTGAAAATAGCAGACTTTTATTTTTCCATTCTTTCCTGAGATAAAGCTTTTTTTTTTGGTTTCTAAAAAACTTCAAACATATTGAAATTTAAAAAATAGACCTGATTCCTTTAAAACTCCCAGATATAATGCATTTTAGTTTTTTGGAGCTGTCCAAATCTAATATTGCTGAAAATTTTTGTCCAGCTGAGAATGAGGAAAATCCTTTTTTCATTTTTCTTGAGATAAAGGGTTTTTGGCTTTGAAAACTTAAAACATATTGTAACTTGAAAATTTAGCCCCTGTTATTTTTAAAACCCAGTTTAATGCATCTTGCATTTTGCAGCCTCCCAAACATCAAATAGCTGAAAATTTATTGTAAGTGAGAATAGCAAACATATTTTTCACTTCTTTCGCTGGATAAACTTTTTTTTTGGCTTTGAAATTTTCAAAATATTGTAATTTAAAAAGTGGGCCCTGTTCCCATTTTTAAAATTCCAGATTTTAATGCTTTTTTAGTATTTGGAGCTGCCAACATTAATATTGCTAAAAATTTATTGTACAGCTGGAATGGCAGACATCCATTTTTCATTTTTCTCTGAGAAAAAGCGTTTTTGGCTTCTGAAAACTTCAAACATATTTTTTAACTTGAAAAGTAGACCTGATTAGTTAAAACCCCGATATATGTCTTGCATTTTGAGCCTGCCAACATCAAATAGCTGAAAATTTATTGGTAAGCTGAGAATCAGCAGAATATTTTTTCCTTCTTTCGCTGGTTTAAAGCGTTTTTGCTTTGAAAACTTCAAACATATTGTAACTTGAAAAGTAGACCTGTTCCATTTTAAAACTCCGATATAAGCATTTTAGTATTTTGGACTGTCCAACATTTTTTTGCTGAAAATTTTTTGACAGCTGAGATGAGCAGACACCCATTTTTCCTTCTTCTCTGAGTTTAAAGGTTTTTGGCTTCTGAAAAACTTCAAAAATATTGTAACTTGAAAATTGACCTGTTTCCCGTTTAAAACCCCAGTAAAAAGATTTTGTTTTTGAGCTGCCAAAATTTAAATAGCTAAAAAATTTAAATGTAAGCTGGAATAGCAGAATTTTTTTTTCCACTTCTTTCCTGAGATAAAGCTTTTTTTTTTGGTTCTGAAATTCAAACTATTTTAAACTTGAAAATAGCCCGATTCCAGTTTAAAACACCGATATAATGCATTTAGATTTGAGTGCCAAATCTATAGCTGAAAATTTTTTGAAAAGTGAGAATGAGAATATTTTCCTTCTTTCTGAGAAAAAAGCGTTTTTGGCTTCTGAAAATTCAAAAATTTTTTTGTACTTAAAATTAGACCTGTTTCCAGTTAAAAAACCAGTTAAGCATTTGATTTTGAGCCTGCCAAACATTAAAAGCGAAAATTTATTGAAAAGCGGGAGAATAGAGACATTAATTTTTCATTTCTTTCCTGAGTAAAGGTTTTTGGTTTCTGAAAACTTCAACATATTGTAATTTAAAAATTGATGTTCCAGTTTTAAAAACCCAGATATAATGCTTTTGTTTTTTGAGCTGCCAACACCCTAAAAAGGCTGAAAATTTAATGTAAAGCTAGAATAGCAGAATTTTTTTTTCACTTCTTTCCTGAGATAAAAAGCGTTTTGGCTTTGAAATTAAAAAACATTTGTAATTGAAAATTAGACCTGTTTCCATTTTTAAAACCCCAGTTTTAAAATGTTTTTAGCATTTTGACCCTGCCAAAACATCTAATAGCTGAAAAATTTATTGAAAGCTGAAAATAGCAGACTTTTTTTTTCATTTCTTTCCTGAGTAAAGGTTTTTGGTTCTGAAAAAATTCAAACATATTGTAACTTGAAAATTAGCCTGATCCAGTTAAAAAAAAACCAGATATAATGCATTTAGTTTTGGCTGCCAACATTTTTTTTGCTGAAAATTTAATGTAAGCTGGAAAATTGCAGAAAATTTTTTTTCATTTCTTTCCTGAGATAAAGCGTTTTTGGCTTTTTGAAAACTTCAAACATATTGTAATTGAAAATTAGACCTGATTTCCATTTTAAAAACACCAGAATAATGCTTTTTAGTTTTTTGGAGCTGTCCAACTTTAATATTTGAAAATTTATTGTAAAGTGGAATGGCAGACATTTTTTTCCTTCTTTCCTAATAAAGCGTTTTTGGTTCTGAAAACTTAAACATTTTTGTAACTTGAAATTTGCCCTGATTCCAGTTTAAAACAACCAAAAATTAATAAAATTTTAGATTTTGGGCTGCCCCAACATTAATAGCTAAAAATTTATTTTTAAGTGGGAATACGACATTTTTTTTCCACTTTTTTCCTGAGATAAAGCGTTTTTGGCTTCTGAAAACTTCAAAACATATTGTAAACTTGAAAATTAGACCTGTTTCCCCAGTTTAAAATTCCTTTTAAATGCATTTTGTTTTTTTTTGGAGCTGCCAACATCAAATATGCGAAAATTTATTGTAAGGGGAAAAATAGCAGAATTTTTTCACTTCTTTCCTGAGATAAGGTTTTTGGCTTTCAAAAAATTTAAAAACATTTTGAAAATTAAAAAATAGCCCTGTTTCCAGTTTTAAAACACAGATATAATGATTTTGATTTTGGGAGCTGAACATTAATAGCTGAAATTTTTTGTAAGTGGAATAGCAGACAATTTTCATTCTTTCCTGAGATAAGCGTTTTTGGCTTCTAAAAAATTCAAACATATTGTAACTTGAAAATTAGATAAAATTTAAAACACCTTTGCATTTTTTGATTTTGACCCTGCCAACATTAATAGTAAAAAATTTTATTGTACAGTGAGAAAAGCAAAATATTTTACTTCTTTCCTGAGAAAAAGGTTTTTTTGGCTTCTGAAAATTCAAACATTTGTAACTGAAAATAGCCCTGTTTCCGTTTTAAAACCCAGTTATAAGCATTTGCTTTTTTGCGCTGCCAACATCAAATTAAGGCTGAAATTTTGAAAAGCGAGAATCAGCAGAATGTTTTTTTCCACTTTTTTGTGAGATAAGCGTTTTTGGCTTCTGAAAATTTCAAACTATTGTACTTGAAAAGTAGACCTGTTTCCAGTTTTAAACTCCCAGTATAATGCTTTTGTATTTTGGGCTGTAAAACATCAAATTTTGTGAAAAATTTATTGTACAGTGGAATAGCAGAATCCATTTTTCACTTCTTTTCTGAGTTTAAGGTTTTTTGGCTTTAAAAAATTCCAAATTTGTAACTTGAAAATTAGCCCTGATTCCAGTGTAAAAAAAAGATATAAGATCTTAGCATTTTTGAGCCTGCCCTTTAAATTATTGCTGAAAATTTATTGTAAGCTGAGAATAGCGAATATTTTTTCATTTCTTTCGCTGAGATAAGGTTTTGGTTTTGAAAACTTAAACTATTGTTTTTTGAAAAGTAGACCTGATTCCAGTTTAAAAATTTCCGATAAATGCTTTTAGTTTTTTGGGCTGTAACATAAAAATATTGTGAAAATTTATTGTAAGTGAGAATGAGCGACATCCATTTTTCACCTTTTCTGGTAAGCTTTTTTTGGCTTCTAAAAAACTTCAAACATTTTGAAATTTGAAAATTAGACCTGATTCCGTGTAAAACAACCGTAAAATGCTCTTAGCATTTTGCAGCCTGCCAACATTAAAAGGCTAAAATTTTATGTAAAGTGGAATCAGCAGACTTTTTTTCCATTCTTTCGCTGAGATAAAGCGTTTTTTGGTTCTAAAAAACTTCAAAACTATTTAATTGAAAGTAGCCCTGTTTCCCAGTTTAAAAACCCAGATAAAATGCATTTAGTTTTTTGGGAGCTGCCAAACATTATAGCTGAAAATTTATTGTAAAGCTGAGAAGGAGACATATTTTCACTTCTTTCCTGAGTTAAAGCGTTTTTGGCTTCTAAAAAACTTAAAAACATTTTGTAACTTGAAAAGTGCCCTGATTCCAGTTTAAAACCCCCAGATATAATGCATTTTAGTTTTTTTGGAGCTGCCCAACATTAAATTTTATTGCTGAAATTTTTTGTACAGCTGGAAGGAGCAGAACCCATTTTTTCATTCTTTTCTGGATAAAGCGTTTTTGGTTTCTGAAAACTTCCAAACATATTGTAACTTGAAAATTGCCTGTTCCAGTGTAAAACAAATTTAATGTCTTAGCATTTTGCACCCTCCAACTCTAAAAAGGCTAAAAAATTAAATTGTAAAGTGAGAATCAGCAGAATGTATTTTCCACTTCTTTCGCTGAGATAAAGGTTTTGGCTTCTGAAAACTTCAAACATATTGTAACTTGAAAATGCCTGACCCATTTTTAAAAAACCGTTAATGTTTTTTTTGTTTTTTGGGAGCTGCCCAACATCTAATATTGCTGAAAATTTATTGTCAGTGAGAATAGCAGACATCTTTTTTCACTTTTTTCCTGAGATAAAGGTTTTTGGCTTCTGAAAACTTCAACATATTGTAACTTAAAAAAATTTAGCCCTGATTCCGTTTAAAAAACCCAGAAAAATGCATTTGTTTTTGGAGCTGCCAAAAAATATGCAAAAAATTTTTATTGTCAGCTGGAAACAACATCCTTTTTTTTACTTCTTTCCTGAGAAAAAGCTTTTTTGGTTCTAAAAACTTCAAACATTTTTGTAACTTAAAAAATAGACCTGACCCCCAGTTTAAAACCCCAGATTAATGCATTTTATTTTTGGGCTGAACATCTAATTTTGCTAAAAAAATTTATTGTAAGTGGAAAGCGACTTTATTTTTCACTTTTTTCCTGAGATTAAAGCGTTTTTGGCTTTGAAAACTTCAAACATATTGTAACTTAAAAAATTTAGACCTGTTCCAGTTTAAAACAACAGTTTAAATGATTTTTAGATTTTGAGCCTTAACATCTAATTTTGGGGAAAAATTTTTTGTAAGCTGAGAATAGCAGAAATTTTTTTTCCCTTCTTTCCTGAGTTTAAACGTTTTTGGCTTTGAAAATTTCAAAATTTTTTGTAATTGAAAATAGACCTGTTCCAGTTTAAACCCAGATATAATGCATTTGTTTTGAGCTGCCAACATCTAATATTGCTAAAAATTTATTGTAAGTGAGAATAGCAGACATCCATTTTTCATTCTTTCCTGAGATAAGCGTTTTTTGGGTTCTGAAAACTTAAAAACATATTGTACTTAAAAATAGACCTGTTCCCAGTTTAAAAAAAACCAGATATAAGCATTTAGATTTTGACCCTGCCAACATCAAAAAAGGCTAAAATTTAATTTTGCTGAAATAGCGACTTTAAATTTTCCCCACTTTTTTCCCTGAGATAAACGTTTTTGGCTTCTGAAAATTTTAAAAACATTTGTAATTGAAAATAGACTGTTTCCCATTTTTAAAACACCAGAAAATGCATTTTAGTTTTTTTGGAGGTGCCAACTCTAATATTGTTTAAAATTTATTGTAAGTGAGAATGAGCGACATCCATTTTTCACTTTTTCCTGGATAAAGGTTTTTGGTTCTGAAACTTAAAACATATTGAAAATTGAAAATTAGCCCTGACCCAGTGTAAAAAACCCAGAATAAGCATCTTAGCATTTTGCACCCTTGCCAAAATTAATATTGCGAAAAATTTATTGTACAGTGAAAATCAGCAGACTCCATTTTTCACTTCTTTCGCTGGATAAAGCTTTTTTTGCTTCTGAAAACTTAAAACATATTGAAACTTGAAAATAGACCGGATTCCGTTTAAACCCCAGATATAATGCTTTTGTTTTTGACCCTGCCAACATCTTTTAGGGAAAAATTTATTGTAAAGCTGAGAATAGCGATTATTTTCCATTCTTTTCCTGGATAAAGGGTTTTTGGTTTAAAAACTTCAAACATATTGTAAATTTGAAAATTGGACCTGTTTCCCAGTTTAAAAAACCCGTTTAAAATGCATTTTGATTTTGACCCCTGCCAAAATCTAATAAGGCTGAAAATTTTTATGTAAGTGAGAATGCAGTTTTTTCCATTTTCCTGGTTAAAGCGTTTTTGGTTCTAAAAATTCAAAAAAATTTTGTAACTTGAAAATAGCCCTGATTCATTTAAAAAACCCAATTATAATGCATTTGTTTTTGGGCCCCTGCCAAACTTAATATTGCTGAAAATTTATTGTCAGCTGAGAATAGCGACATCCATTTTTCACTTCTTTTTGAGATAAAGGTTTTTGGCTTCTAAAAAATTTTCAAAATTTGTACTTAAAAAATGACCTGATTCCAGTTTTTAAAACAACCGTAAAATGATTTTAGATTTTGGGCTTCCAATTAATAGCTGAAAATTTATTGTTAAAGTGAGAATAGCAGACATTTTTTTCACTTCTTTCCTGAGATAAAAAGCGTTTTTGGCTTTAAAAACTTCAAACATTTGAAACTTGAAAATTAGCCCTGTTTCCCAGGTAAACCCCAGTATAATGCATTTTGTTTTGGGGCCCCTGCCCAAATCTAATAAGGCTGAAAATTTATGTAAAGGAGAATAGCAGACTTTAATTTTTCCATTCTTTCCTGAGAAAAAGGGTTTTTTTGGCTTCTAAAAACTTCAAACATATTGTAATTGAAAATAGACCTGATTCCATTTTTTTAAAATTAAATAAGATTTTGCTTTTTTGATTTGAAAAACATCTTAAGGGTTTTAAAATTTTAAAATTAAATTTTAGAAATCAAGAGATTATTTTCCACTTTTTTTAGATAATTTTTTGGGTTTGGGGAAAAATTCAAAATATAGTAATTTTAAAATTTAAAACCTGATTGTTTAAAAAATAAAATATAATGATTTTAGTTTTTTGGAGTGCCAAACATCAAATATGCTGAAAATTTTTATTTACGTGAGAATAGCAGCCCTTTTTCACTTTCTTTCCTGGATAAAGCTTTTTTGGCTTCTGAAAACTTAAACATATTGTAATTGAAAATTTGCCTGTTCAGTTAAAACCCGATTAATCATTTGATTTTGGCCTCCAACATCTAATATTCCCTGAAAATTTATTTACGCTGAGAATGAGCAGAATCCATTTTTACTTCTTTCCTGGATAAAGGTTTTTTGGCTTCGGGAAACTTCAAACATTTGTAACTTAAAAATTTGATGATTCAGTTTAAACCCAGATTAATGCATTTTTGATTTTGCACCCTGCCAACATTTATAAGGCTGAAAATTTAATGAAAAGCTAGAATCAGCAGAATGTATTTTCCACTTCTTTCGCCATTTCTTTCCTGAGATAAATTTTTTGGCTTCTGAAAAATTCAAAATTTTTATTGTAACTAAAAATTAGACTGTTCCAGTTAAAAAAAAAAGTATAATGATTTGATTTTGGCCTCCAACATCAAAATTTTGGCTAAAAAATTTTTTGTAAGCTGAGAATAGCGACATTTTTTTCCTTCTTTCCTGAGATAAAAGCGTTTTTGGCTTCTGAAAACTTCAAACTATTGTAATTTGAAAAATTAGCCTGATTCCATTTTTAAAAACCGTTAAAAATTGCATTTTGTTTTTTTTGACCCTGCCAACATCATTTGCTGAAAATTTATTGTAAGTGAGAATAGCAGACATCCTTTTTTCACTTCTTTCCTGGGAAAAAGCTTTTTTTGGCTTCTGAAAACTTCAAATTTTGTAATTTGAAAATTAGACCTGATTCCAGTTAAAACCCAGTTTAAAAAGCATTTTAGATTTTGGAGCGCCAAATCAATAGCTGAAAATTTATGTAAAGTGAGAAATGGCGCATTTTTTCCCACTTCTTTCCTGGGGATAAAGCTTTTTTTGGCTTCTAAAAACTTAAAAACATATTGTAATTTAAAAAATTTAGCCCCTGATTCCATTTTTAAAAACACCGATAAATGATTTGATTTTGGCTGCCAACATCAAATAGCTGAAAATTTAAATGTAAGCTGAGAATGCAGACATTTTTTTCACTTTTTTCCCGGGAGATAAGCGTTTTTGGCTTCTGAAAATTTTCAAACATATTGTAACTTAAAAATAGCCCTGATTCATTTTTAAAATTCCAAAATAATGCTTTTTGATTTTGAGCCTGCCAACATCTAATTTTGAAAAAAATTTATTGAAAGCTGAGAATAGCAGAATATTTTTCACTTCTTTCCTGAAATAAAGCGTTTTTGGTTTTGAAAATTAAACTATTGTAACTTAAAAATTAGACCTGTTCCCAGTTTAAACACCAGATTAATGCATTTTAGATTTTGAGCTGCCAACATCTAATATTGTAAAAATTTTATTGTAAGTGAGAAAGCAGAATTTTTTAACTTTTTCCCTGAGATAAAGCTTTTTTTTGGCTTCTGAAAACTTCAAAACATTTTGTAACTTGAAAAATTAGACCTGTTCCATTTTTAAAACAACCAGATTTTAATGCATTTAGATTTGACCCGCCAAATTAATTTTTGCTAAAATTTATTGTACAGCTGAGAATGGGCAAAATCCATTTTTCACTTTTTTTCCTGAGAAAAAGCGTTTTGGCTTCTAAAAACTTCAAACTATTGTAACTTGAAAATGCCCGATCCATTTTTTAAAACCCAGATATAATGATTTAGTTTTTGGGAGTTCCAAATCAAATATTGCTGAAAATTTATTGTACAGTGGAATAGCAGACATCCATTTTTCACTTTTTTCGCTGAGTAAAAGCTTTTTTGGGCTTTAAAAAACTTCAAAATATTGTAATTTAAAAAGTAGACCTGATTCCTTTTTTAAAAACCCAGATAAAATGCTTTTTGCATTTTGCAGCTGCCAACATCAAATAAGGCGGGAAAATTTAATGTAAGCTGAAAATCAGCAGAATGTATTTTCCATTCTTTGCTGAGATAAAATTTTTGGTTTCTAAAAATTAAAAAATTTGTAATTAAAAAAGTAGACTGATCCATTTTTAAAACCCAAAGATATAATGCATTTTTAGATTTTGGGAACTGTCCAACATCTAATTTTGTGAAAATTTTTTGTAGCTGGAATAGCGACATTTTTTCCTTTTTTTTCCTGAGTAAAGCGTTTTTGGCTTCTGAAACTTCAAACATATTGTACTTGAAAAATTAGACCTGATTCCAGTTTTTAAAAAAAACCGTTTAAAATGCTCTTAGCATTTTGCAGCCTGCCAAAATCTAATGGCTAAAAATTTTAATGAAAAGCTGAGAATCAGCAGACAGTTTTTCCACTTCTTTCGTGAGATAAAGCGTTTTTGGCTTCTGAAACTTCAAACAATTGTAACTTAAAAAGTAGCCCTTTTTCCCTTTAAAAACTACCAGATATAATGCATTTTAGTATTTTGGAGCTGTCAAACATCTAATATTGCTGAAAATTTTTTGTACGCTGAAAATGGAGAATCCTTTTTTCACTTCTTTCCTGAGATAAAGCGTTTTTGGCTTCTGAAAATTTAAAAAAAATTTGTAATTGAAAATAGACCTGTTCCCAGTTTAAAAAACCGTTTAAAAGTTTTTGCATTTTGCAGCCTGCCAAATCTAAAAAGGTGAAAATTTATGTAAGCTGAGAATCAGCAGAATTTTTA
>JAVYJU010000061.1:0-30848 GCA_033032245.1 Poecilia picta | reverse complement strand
CTTCAAATAAGGATCAATTTCATCTCCTCTGGATGTTATACTGAAGGCATAGCCACTGTATGCAGTCCCAAAGTCTATAGCGACGATGAAAGAGTCTCCCATCGTAGGAACAGCTTCAGTTGGTTGTGCTGAGGGTCCAACTAAAGTACTGAGAGACAGATCCAGGGTACAGTATGATGAATTAAGTGCAAAGAGCTGAAGATAGAAACTCCGCCCAGCCTCAACCCCCCAGCAGTGAGACAACATTTATTTTAAGACGAATGTGACTCCTGCACAACACATTTACTTTGACAAAAACAGGGCAGTGAGAAGACTGAAAGGCAACAACAGGTAAAGCAATTAATGAGCAATTTGATCTAAATAACTTTGATTTTGAAGCTTCAGTGGAAAGTGATAATATTTTAGTTTTAATCTTCCTATAGAGTGAATCTGTACTAAATTCAGCATGCTGAAAAAAAGTTACAGGATTGGAAATGGATTGGAATTTTTTTTTGTCAGTTTGAGTTGTTGTATTCATCTTAGTTTTAATGATAATGTTTTCCTTGAAAACAGACTTTTAGTGACTGTATTTTCAACAAGAGAACTTCTTATGCAGAGTAACATGTGAAACTGCAACCATGGTTGATAATTGAGTAAATTATCATCAGGTGTCATCTAAATTCAGAAGTTTAAACAGAATGTTTTGGTTAAACCTTTACAGTATTTGGGACTGAATGTGATTTATTGATTCCCTTGAGGTTTTCACAGGAACTCAAAGTAAATAAATATTTGCTCAGTCTGTGTAAAGCTTGGCTATATGTTTCCCTCTGACAGTTTTATGTAAATAAATTTTTATGCAAATAAAACTGTGAGTTCATTTTCATGCTCCATATTTCTATTCATAGATCTGATTATGGCGAAACAAAACAATGAATTCCTCCAGAGGTATTTAACTCACAAAATATTTTTATTTGCATTACATGATATTATGGATATCTGTTTATAAAGAAAAGAGGACTGTGCATTATATTGCTTTCCGTCATCAGTATAAAACAGGGATCTTGTAGATTTGATCATCATATGTTTAGGTTTTGAACCTGAGAGTTTAGAAATCAGGATCGTTGAGGTTCAACAGAATAAAAGATTCCTTTTTTATAATAGTTAATTTCACAAGATTCCGTTATATTAGACTAACTTTTCTGTTTGTTTTAAAGAATTTGGACCCTTGAAGACATTGAACAAAAGGAATATGAAGATATGGGGTAAACTAAAACTAACATTGCCCATCATGTCAGCGTTTAGGAAAATTTATAGAGATTATTCTCATTTTCTGACATCGTTTTAATTTTTATTTTCTCCACAGAGCTGCTTTGAAAAATGTGGAAGAAAACATACACTCCTTCTTCCAATGGTAATGTACATAGATTAAGTTTTTATGCTGAAATATTGTATCCACATCAATACCCAGAGAACCAAAATCTTAGCATTTATTTTTGATAAATGAGATTTCTGTCATTCTTCAAATGTTTTCTTCCATGACCTTTTCTGCTTGCAGCCATCACCACAGACAACGCTTCACTAAATAAACCTGGATAATCAGAGCTCCCCCTACACCAAATGTTCTAGTTTAATTAATAAGATAAACAAATTAATAATAATAATAATAATAATAATAATAATAATAATAATAATAATAATAATACTGTAATAATAATAATAATAATAATGTATTTTTTTTAATTCAAGCTCAAGTTGCAATTTTGTCTCAACATCTGTGTAATTATAAGCCTGTCATCTCAAACACATCTCACATTTAATGAGTGTGTATTCTAATCATAGTAATGATAGTTTTGTTTTTGTTTTTCTTAGCATTAATCAGGTGAAAGACTTTCAACACCATCACCAGATTGGGATGAGGTAAATAAATACTTTTAAAAACCATCCATCACCCAACATGCTTATGGGGTAGTGAGGGGAGCCGGTGTTTATTTCCAGCAGTCAACAGGTGAGAGGCCAGGTACAGCCTGGACAGGTTGCCAGGGCAACACAGAGACAGACTGGACACTAAGGAGAATTAAGAGAAACCAATCAAACAAGTATGTTTTTGGACTTTGGGAGGAAGCCGGAGTACCCAGAGAGAACCCATCCATGCACAGGGAGAACATACAAACTCCATTTTGATAAACAGTTTGTTTAAAGATGTTTCAATTATTCATCCAGGATGTTGTAATTGGTATATTTGTTAAATTGTTCCCCTAGATCTGTTTACTTTTACGTAAAATATGCAGAATGCACATAAAAGATGAGAAACTGTTATTTATTTTTCATTATGAACTCTATTTTCAATGTAAGAAGAGTGTGTGCAATTCTGACATTTACTGTATTTTTCCATTGTGTTTATGTTGAACAAACAGGTTCAGATTGAATAGAAATGGATTTACTCTTTGAGATCCATTGAATCTTCTTTCTGAACCCTGTTTTTCTTCAGTCTGCAATTCAATGTTCTTTTTGCATGTTTCTTTTCCACAGCCCTGACCTGGTACAGGCAGAAGAAATGTTGGAATCAATATCGCAAAGGTACAACATACATCTTTGTGTTTAATTTATGTTTAGGTTATAAGTGAACATGGCTGCTAGTCTTTGATCTAGGAGGAAAAATCATTTTATATAAAAATAATGCTTGAGGAAAATAGGTAAACAAGCCAAGTATGTAAAAGAACACTTAATTTGTTTCCTTAAAGAATTATATAAAAATCTATTTTATATGAAAATTAAAACATTCTCTGTAACTGTCATGCCTATATGTTGTAAAAGTAAGTCCTAATGTTCACTTCACCAGTAATGTGGTTCTAATAACTGATATTTGATCTGATTTGTCAACACTAACATTTAATTAGGTTCCAAGAGATGACTGGTTTTCATCAAAGTCAAAATACAAAGACATGGTAAGAATTCAACTATTTCCAGTTCTGATATCACATTGACTAGTCATAATCTGCAAGTACTAGTTTGGAGCCCGTAATGTCTTTGAGCTGCACTAATCAATTCAGTGTAGGAGTTGTGTCAAAAAAAACATTCAGAGACTTGATAGTATCTCACAGTTGCTGTAAATTTGTTGGTTGTCCAAGATGATCCATCCATCCATCCATCCATCCATTTTCTTCCGCTTATCCGGGGTCGGGTCGCGGGGGCAGCAGCTTCAGAAGGGAGGGCCAGACTTCCCTCTCCCCAGCCACTTCTTCCAGCTCCTCCAGGAAGCCCAAGACATTCCCAGGCCAGCCGAGAGACATAGTCCCTCCAGCGTGTCCTGGGTCTTCCTTGAGGCCTCCTCCCGGTGGGACGTGCCCGGAACGCCTCACCAGGGAGGCGTCCAGGAGGCATCCTGACCAGATGCCCGAGCCACCTCAACTGGCTCCTCTCGACGTGGAGGAGCAGCGGCTCTACTTTGAGTCCCTCCTGATGACAGAGCTTCTCTCTCTAAGGGAGAGCCCGGCCACCCTGCGGAGGAAACCCATTTCGGCCGCTTGTATCCATGATCTCGTTCTTTCGGTCATGACCCAAAGCTCATGGCCATAGATGAGGGTGGGAACGTAGATCAACCGGTAAATCGAGAGCTTTGCCTTTTGACTCAGCTCTCTCTTCACCACGACGGACCGGTACAGTGCCCGCTTCACGGCAGACGCCGCCCCAATCCGCCTGTCGATCTCCCGCTCCCTTCTTCCCTCATTCGTGAACAAGATCCCCAGATACTTAAACTCCTCCACTTGAGGAAGGACGACCCCCCTGACCTGGAGAAGGCACTCTACCCTTTTCCGGCTCAAGACCATGGCCTCGGATTTGGAGGCACTGAGCCTCATTCCGGCCGCTTCACACTCGGCCGCGAACCGCTCCAGCGAGAGCTGCAGATCACGATCTGATGAAGCCAACATGACCACATCATCTGCAAAAAGCAGTGATACGATCCTAAGGCCACCAAAACGGATCCCCTCAACACCTCGGCTGCGCCTAGAAATTCTGTCCATGAAGGTAATGAACAGAATCGGTGACAAAGGGCAGCCTTAGCGGAGTCCAACTCTCACCGGAAACGAGCCCGACTTACTGCCGGAAATGCGGACCAGACTCTGACACCGGTCATACAGGGACCTGACAGCCCGTATCAAAGGGCCCGGTACCCCATACTCCCGGAGAACCCCCCAAAAGGCCCCCCGAGGGACACGGTCGAACGCCTTCTCCAAGTCCACAAAACACATGTAGACTGGTTGGGCTAACTCCCATGCACCCTCCAGGACCCTGCTGAGGGTGTAGAGCTGGTTCAGTGTTCCACGACCAGGACAAAAACCACACTGCTCTTCCTGAATCCGAGGTTCGACTATCCAACGGACCCTCCTCTCCAGGACCCCTGAATAGATCTTACCAGGGAGGCTTAAGAGTGTGACTCCTCTGTAATTGGAGCAGGGGACCACCACCAAGGTCTGCCAATCCAGAGGAGCTGCCCCCGATGTCCATGCGATATTGCAGAGTCGCGTGAGCCAACACAACCCTACAACATCCAGAGCCATAAGGAACTCCGGGCGGATCTCATCCACCACCAGGGCCCTGAGGCCACCGAGGAGCTTTTTAACCACCTCGGCGACTTCGTCCCCAGAGATTGGAGAGCCCAACCCAGAGTCCACAGGCTCAGCTTCCTCAACAGAAGGCATGTTGGTGGGATTGAGGAGGTCTTCGAAGTATTCCGCCCACCGACCCACAACATCCCGAGTCGAGGTCAGCAGCACACCATCCCCACTGTAAACAGTGTTGGTGCTGCACTGCTTCCCCCTCCTGAGATGCCGGATGGTGGACCAGAATCGCCTCGAAGCCGTACGGAAGTCTTTCTCCATGGCCTCTCCAAACTCCTCCCACGCCCGAGTTTTTGCCTCAGCGACCACCCAAGCCGCTTCGCCCGCCGGTACCCATCAGCTGCTTCTGGAGTCCCACAGGCCAAAAAGGCCCCATAGGACTCCTTCTTCAGCTTGACAGCATCCCTCACTGAAGGTGTCCACCAACGTGTCCGAGGGTTGCCGCCGCGACAGGCACCAACAACCTTGCGGCCACAGCTCTGATAAGCTGCTTCGGCGATGGAGGCACGGAACATAGTCCACTCAGACTCAATGTTCCCTACCTCCTCTGGAACGTTTTCGAGATGGGAGTTAAAGCTCCGTCTCACGGGGGACTCCGCCAGACATTCCCAGCAGACCCTCACTACACGTTTGGGCCTGCCAGGTCTGACCAGCTTCCTCCACCACCACCGGAGCCAACTCACCACCAGGTAGTGGTCAGTGGACAGCTCCGCCCCTCTCTTCACCCGAGTGTCCAAGACATACGGCCGCAGATCCGATGAAACGACAACAAAATCGATCATCGAACTGCGGCCTAGGGTGTCCTGGTGCCAAGTGCACGTATGGACACCCTTATGCCTGAACATGGTGTTCGTGATGGACAGACCGTGACGAGCACAGAAGTCCAACAACAGAACACCACTCGAGTTCAGATCAGGGAGGCCGTTCCTCCCAACCACGCCCCTCCAGGTCTCACTGTCATTGCCCACGTGAGCGTTGAAGTCCCCCAGCAGAACAAGGGAGTCCCCCGGAGGGGCATCTCCAGTACCCCTCTAAGGACTCCAAGAAGGGGGTGTAATCTGAACTGTACAGACTGTTGTCTGTAAGCACAGACAACAGTCAGAACCCGTCCCCCCACCTGTAGGCGGAGGGAGGCTACCCTCTCGTTCACCGGGGTAAACCCCAACATACAACAAGTATGCCCACTCCTGCCCGGCGCCTCTCGCCGTGGGCAACTCCAGAGTGAAAGTACGTCCAGCCCCTCTCAAGGAGACGGTTCCAGACCCAGAGCCACGTGTCGAGGTGAGGCCGACTATTTCTAGCCGAAACCTCTCAGCCTCGCACACTGGCTCCGGTTCCTTCCCCACCAGAGAGGTGACGTTCCACATCCCAAGAGCCAGCTTCTGCAGCCGAGGATCAGACCACCAGGGTCCCCTCCCTTGGCCGCTGCCCGTAACACACAGCACCCGACCCCTTTGGCCCCTCCGACAGGTGGTGAGCCCATTGGAAGGGGAATCCACGTCTCCTCTTCGGGCTGAGCCCGGCTGGGCTCCGTGGTTAAAAGCCCAGCCACCAGGCCTGGCTCCAGAGTGGGACCCCGGTGACCCGCGTCCGGGCGAGGGAACGCCAGATTTAAAGTTCGTCTCTATCATAAGGGGTCTTCGGGCTGCGCTGTGTCTGGTTCCTCACCTAGGACCCGTCTGCCTTGGGTGACCCTACCAGGGCCATAAAGCCCCAGACAGCATAGCTCCTAGGATCATTGGGACACACAAACCCCTCCACCGCGATAAGGTGGCAGCCCAAGGAGGAGTGTCCAAGATGATGAACCTCCTATTCCACCACATCCCTAAGCTGATCTGTTTACTTGAGACAAGACCAAGTCATTGGAGTTTATTGAACATATCATGGAGGACCCAAAGTTTATTTAAAAAACATGCTAATACACCATTAACAGTAGCAATGTTGCTACAAGGCAGATTAGATTAATCATTTTAAATTTATGCCCAATCTGACTCTGCTACCTGAACTCCTTCGCTGAAATCAAAGTTTCTCCAGTCTGTTGGTGTCCAACAGCTTCAGTTTCCTGTCTTATCTGACAGGAGTAAAACTTCAGCTTTAAGGTTCTATATATTGTGTTAAGGAATAATATTCTGCAGTTCTTCTTTGCAAAAAGTCGTGATCTGAATGACTGTCTTTACATCATCTTCAAGAAGTCACCCAGTCTTCCTGTGAAAGGAACAAAACATTTTACATAAAGTAAAACATTTCCAAACATTATGCCTCAACAGAAGGTTTGAAGGTTTATTTAACTGTTTCAAGTCTTTACTAAGGTTGGTTCAATTCAGTAACAGTTTTTTTTATGTATTTTACTTTATAGTTCTGATCTCCAGGAAGCAAGGGAAAACCTGAAATCTCTGTGGGAAAGGTATTTTGCATGTAATGTTATTATACATATAAATAATAATTGTAGACCAAGAAGACTTCAAAGTTTGTGCAGCAGGAAACCTTCCAAAACTTCTAATATAAGCAGTTTAAGCAATGTGGAAAATATTTAGGCAACATGTGTAAATAATGAAATCTACTAAAGCAGCTTTAGCTTAAACAGCCAAATTTCTCTGATTATCATTATTGTTTTTTATAATGCATGTCTTTATTTTAATTATTCAGAATTTTAAACAAAAAAATATTAGACTCTTTAATGCCCATCCATCCGTAGATCCATCCATCCATCCATCCATCCATCCATCCTTTAACACCCTTGTCCCTTAGTGGGGTCAGGAGGTGCTGGTCCAGCTGACATTTTGGGTGAGAGGCGGGGTCACCTGCACGGGTCGCCAGTCTGTCGCAGGGCGACACAGAACCAGACAGGACAGACAGCCCTCTCCTCCCCTTCACACACACGCACACACACATAGGTAGAATTTAGATAGACCAATTAACACGCCACTGTGCAGCACTTGTTAAATGTCATTTACAAATTATTGTCTCGTCCAGCCCAGTCAGTGCATTCCAGGTTGAACCGACAAAGATAAAATCAGTTTCATTGTGATGGGTATTTTCTTGAACCTTCATTAAAAAGAACCACAGACAACGCATGTGAATAATTATGACAAAGCTTTTGCAAAAGGAGAAGACTCAACAAACGGCTTCTACAAGCCGTTCACCGAGCGTTCTAAAAAACCTTTGGTTACAGCTCGTCTTTTATTATCAAGCAAAAACAGGGAGGATGGGGAATGGAGGACAGCACAGACAATATTTATCACTGCACACAGGCAGTTTCTAAAGTAGGGAGTATTTAGTGATAAGACCACCTGTGGAAGTGTAATTTAAGGTCTGGGAAACAGACAGTTAACTGTTTCACATAAAGATTTACAGGCAGACGTGGCCTTCAAGTCAGTTCAGAGACACAGAAGTAAGAGACCACTTTAAACTAAAAATCACAATCTATATTAACTATTGTTGATTAACATTAGACTGAATATAAATAAGTAATAACAAAATGATAATACCAAAAAATTTCTAACATTCCCCCCTTTTTATCATTTTCAAAAGACAAGCATAGAAAAGAAAAGAATAGATCCAATAAATGCAAGAATTATTATATTTTTAAATACAGAATGAATATATGATATAAATGAAAAGTAAATGAAAAATAAAAGAAACAGCAAAAAATCAAATGCAGTTTTTCTCATCACTAACACCACTTGTTTTCACATTTTGATGTAGGAATCATTCAGCAAATGAATTAATCTGTTTATTGATTACAGAACTTCATCATCAGAAAACAAGTCGTCTTCATTTGTCTCATAGGTCATTTTCACCAGCTGATAGCTGACCACAGCAGTGTTAATTGTCTTATCATCATGCTTTGAAGGCATGGAACAATGCAACTTGTGAACAGACAAAAAATCAAAACACCCAGAATAGGTGTTCCAAGCTTCAACAGTAAATTCCACCATGGCCCAGAAGTGAGCCAAGAAAGAAAGTCAAGAGAAGATGATCCTTGCGTTCCATTAGTTCCTGTTTCATCAGGAACGAATGTACAGCACGCTGGGTCAATGATTTTACAAACACCACCCTGAGAGGCTGTGAGGAAGTCCAGGACAACACGGTTTTGCAGAACCATGTTTCTCAGTTCAGTCAGTTCTTTCGCTGTGCCGTTGGCCAGCTGCTGTGTGCTGTTGATGAGTCACATAATCCATATCTGTTGATCTCAACGTGGCCTTGAAACTCTCATCAAACAAGTTGTCACAGTCTGGGTTGTCCTTCCAGACTTTGCAGTCGGGGGTCACCCTTTGACCCCTGCAGGCAATGTAGTTGATGTAATCCAGTGTCGTTTCACAATAGGTGTAAACTTTGTTACACAAATTCCAAGGTAACATCACAAGTGAAATGTGTCTGTTGTTGTAAACGCAGCTCCTCAGAGACCAGGGTTTAGCTTCTGCTAAAGAAATGGTCTCTGGTATTTTTCCATGCAGCTTGCGGGAACGGTAGAAGAGGAAGTACGTCAGCATTAGAACAGTTCTTAGATCCAAAAAGTCCTTTTGCAGCATCTCCTCTCCTCAGTAGAACAGAAAAATCCTTCTTGCACCATTTGCATCCTTTCGGTGGTGGCACGCTGAGTCATGGTTTTGCACTCAGGCCATAGAGACACATCTGTTTGTCTTCAGTGATGTTTCCCGGATGCAGACCTGAATTGTGTGTGGCGATTGGCAGCTTTGCACACACACATAGCAGTTCACCTGTTCTCCTCATGACCAGTCCTGTTCATCAGCTGCCACCAGGGGTTGGAACCATAGTCATGTGGGTAGAAAGTGAGGTCACTTCCTCCTCCAAACATCAGACATGCTGCAGTCACAACGCAGTAGAAGATCCATCTATAATATGGAGTCGCCATTGTTGCTCAGCGCGCAGAGATGTCAAAACCCCCAAACTAAGGAAATGAGACTTTTAAGCGTTTCTTCACAGGGTTTGAGACAAACTACACTAAAAGTAGAACCCCTTTGTAGCCCTGACTGGATGACAAATTAGGGGTTCAACACTCTCTGCTGCTTCTTGTGACTGAGATGTATCCAGCTGGGTCTTTCAGCATTTCAAACAGCTGTTGTTGTGGTCATCAGCATCTGGAACGGTCCTTCCCACTGTGGACTCGCCCAGTTATTTCGTTTGATGACCTTTATGTAGACCCAGTCATCTGACTCGATGTGAGTGGCCTCCTGCGAAAGAATAGAATCAGAAGGCAGTAAATTTGTACTGGACACTTCCTTCAGTTTAAGAGTTCTGATCATATAGTCTGCTAATGTTTGTTCTTCATCAGCTTTCTGCAAGTCTGGAGCAAACAGAGGAAATCTGTAAGCTCTCCCATGAATTATTTCAAAAGCATGCTTTGCTGGAACTATTTCAACCCATTTAAAAAAAAAAGTATCAATCATTATCAAACACTATTTACTTCAAAAGTTCATAACAAAAAAATTTCATTTAAGAATATTATATAGTATTACTATTATTATATAATATTTTCCTTCTTATTTCCCCCCCTGTTGACACATGGCATCGCCATGTGTCACAATCGCTTTAGCTTCAAATAGAGACTTGGGAGGGTTAATAGTTCATTCAGGTGAACTCACAGGTTTATTGCTTTTAGAAGATCATTTAGTAAACAAATCTTTTAATTACAGGTTTACCTGCCATTTATGTATTTATTTTTTGTTAAATTCAGCACCTTTCAACATTTCTATTTTATTTCTCTAAAATAAAAATGACCATCTTTGATTTAAACCAAATCTCAAATCTTCTAATTCAACATTTTTCTTTTTGAATGTATTGACTATCAATCAAATCTTGATTAAAATGTTTTAGACTGAAATCTAGAAAATGTTGCTTTTATCCACAATCATCAGTTTTTAGTAGCCATTTACATCTCCCAGGTTGCTTAAAATCTCAGACTTCACTTAAACTTTGCATTTCAGACAAGTCTACAACATAACTATTTTATATTGTTATAGTAAATGGTCAATAATTTCATCCGTTACTTAATTTTGTAGTAAAATGTCTTTCTTCTCATAATAATTTTCATTCATTCCAAGATAAAATACACAAACCCAATCAATTTGTAGATTCTTTATAGAATCAAACTCTAAGTTAAATGTTTCACTTAAATGTAAAGAAATACTTCATAATATTTCAACACTGCAATATCAATTATTTTCAACACTTAGAGATGTTAAATTTTGTTTTGAACTAGTATTTCTTTTAAAGGAAAAAATAAAACATTTGCAAATAATTATTAGCTCAGAATCTCTAATAATTTTTTTTTGTTGTAATTTAGTTGCATAGCTCTATCAGCTTTATTTATTTGTTTTCTTAAATTTAGTCATTACAGTTTTTTCCTTTACAGTTTCCCAATCTATGGCTCGTGGGCCCTAAGAGGATCACTGGTCCTTCTGTTAAGGACTGAGTTAAAGGGCACAAAATGAACAATTTTTCTAACATTGAACCTAAAAACCTTCAAAATGTTCTTTTATAGATAGATAATTTCTATATGTAAACAGAATGAGTGACACATTGTCTATCACAGATGTGTGTGTATAACTTACGTATCTCGCATTTCTCCTTTCTGTCTCGCTTCTCGCTTCCACCTCCTGCTGCTGGCGTCGCTGCAGCTGGTCCTCCCTCTGTCTCTCCTCCAGCTCCCTGTCAGTCCAACTAGCTCTGGTGTTGGATTAATTATAAGTTGTCCAGACTGTCCCTTAGTGAATGTCCAGGTTGTCCACCAATGAAACAAGCAAAAAAACAGTTCAGTTTGCTTTCTTTTTTCTTTAAAACACATTATTTTCCTTCTCCACGCTGATGTCAAAGAGTAAATCAGCGAGGGTTGTGAGGGTTCAGTTGCAGCCAAACACAGGAATATAGTTCCAGTCCAAATGTCCAGCAGGACTCCATACAGTATCTGCTGCGTGGCAGTTCTCAGATGTCCAGGAATTAGGATCAGCGGACACTTCAGTGCCTTCAGTGCCCAGTTGGTAGAAATCGTCCTGTTCTTTTTTTTTTTTTCTTTATCATCTGTCTTTGGCTGGTGATGAGAGAGGGACTTCATCTGATCGGCAGGACAGGTCTGAGCTGAGGTCAGAGGTCAGACGCACCGCAGCGAGGCTCAGACAGAGGAAAATGAAAGAAGCAAATAAGAGTCAATTAGGGTTTGTTCGTATTTCTGTAATTTTTTTTTTTTTTTTTTTTACACAAACATTTTCCATATAACTTCTTTCTTTTCATCGTATAGTTTTTTAGCCACATATTACCCAACATTTTTAAGAAGTCATGAATTATTTCCTTATTAAAACACATGTAAACATGAAACATGTTAAAAGCTGTAGTCTCTTTTATTATTTCTTTTTATTTTATTTTATTTTGCACAACATTTAACCTTTACAATGTAATATGTAAGTTTATGTTAACTTCATTTAAAACACGTCTCACCAGAGAACAATGGATTTCTCTAAACCTGTTGATCTCAGTGCTGTAGACTGTGAGGTCAGAGGTCAGCCCTCCTCTCAAGGCCTAAGAGAGTTACGAGGCTGGATAATGTCCAGGTCGGTACCTGACTCTGACCGCTGACTCCTCCAGTTAGACAGCCAAAGGATCATTTCACCAAGTTGGTGTTGTAATCTCATTTTGACACAATACATTAAACATTGTTCTCGGGGAGAATTTTATTATTTAGTTTTATCTTTCAGCTTCTCCTCCTTCAGGAATGTCATTATTCCACTTTTAGTATACAAAGAAGTTGTTACCATATATATATATATATATATATATTATATATATATATACATATACATACATACACATATACTGTACATTATATATATATATATATATATATATATATATATATATATATATATATATATATAATATATATATATATATATATATATATACATACATATACATATTTTTTTTTATTTCTCTCTACTGGTTTTTCTTTAAAAGTGTAGGAATGCTCAAAAAGAAAAACAAAACAAAACAAACACCAGTATTTCTTAAAACAAATAATTTCTCACTTGTGAAGTTTAAATCTAATTTTTAGTAACATTAAAAATTATTTTTGCATGCACTGATTTCGTACAGGAATGAAATTTATTTTAATTATTTATTTATTTTTTACTTAACGTGTAACAAACTGAACATATGTCCACCATTTCATCAATTTAGTCTAGTGGTTTCTCTTTTTGGGGTGTGGTTGAGTGTGATCATGCCGAGGATTGTTTCCCCGTGCAGGATTTTTTGAAGGGCAGTTTCTTGCCCAGTGACCAATATTGCCACAAATCCAGCAGCCATTTAAATGGCGTGGATTTTGTGGGGTGTTATTTTGGGGTCGTTGCCTATTGTGACCTCCTCTAGTGAGGGGCTCAGTCGTACTGCTGGGGCTGCAGCGGCTGATACTGAGGCAGACAGAGCTGTTGCAGCGGCAGGGGGAGGGGTGACTGCAGGAGCTGCACTCCCTGATAAATGACTTTATTATCTGCTGTTTCTACAAATAAGTTTTTAGATTCATTTAACCATAGTTTAGCACATCTCAGCTCATCCTCCTTTTTAGCCTTTTTTTATCCCAGATTTTCTTGCTACACTACTTTCCAAAATTCCCACAATTGTTTACCATTGAAAAATTTTTTAGCTTTCCATCTATTTTATATTTCTTTCTCCATTTTTTTTATGTGTACAGTGCTACCAGGAGACCTGGATTGCATGTACTTTTGATCCCCGTCGGGGCCCTTAGCAAGTGAGGAATTACAAGACTTTGTGTTTCCCATTATTTAAAACACTTACAATTTTAGTTTACAATGACTTGATATTTTGTGCTTTTTCTTCAACAAGAGTGCTCTAAGTGAGCGCTTAGTGTCCCCTGAAGAACAGTCTTCTAGGCCAGACTAGTTCTGGTCCGGTTCTTCACTTAGGATTCTATTTCTGAGGACAGAAAGTTTTACTCTCAGAGAGAAAAGCACCATTCACTCCTTCATGCACACCAACACAGCAGCAAATGACAAACAGTAATGACAAACAGTAATGACTCTGCGACTTAAACGCAATATGATCTGTGTTGTGCCTCTTCACGGAAAGTGCTCCAATAGGGCCTTATTGTCCTCTGAAGAACAAACTCCCACCAAAACTGTGTTTCGGTGTGGTTCTTCAGAGAAGACAATAAGTTATACTTTCAGAGAACTCAGCACCAGTCACATCTTGCCCGTCGCACAAGACCAAAACCACACAGCAGTGACAAGCATTCAGTGAGGATTTGCCCTTATGGGGTCTCCTCGAACAGAGTTTTAGCAGAGCGATATCATACAAGGATTCTCAGACCTTAGAGTTTTAGCAGAGCGACATCATACAAGGATTCTCAGACCTCAGAGTTTTAGCAGAGCGACATCATACAAGGATTCTCAGACCTCAGAGTTTTAGTAGAGCGACATCATACAAGGGAACTCAAAACCTCAGAGTTTTAGCAGAGCGACATCATACAAGGGAACTCAAAACCTCAGAGTTTTAGCAGAGCGACATCATACAAGGGAACTCAAAACCTCAGAGTTTTAGTAGGACGTTGCCTAACAAGGATTCTCAAAACCTTAGAAAAGTCATTTTAATATTCACTTACGTTTCTGTAGTTTTCGGGTTGTCCGGTCGGATCTCGTCACTCAGTCGTTGGCAGACAAAGTCGGACCTATGCAGCCGGCCCAGCGAAGAATTCACTTCCTGGGTCTTTCTTTCCAGGTCCAGTTGACTCTGGCCATGCATGGATTCAGCGCGTCTTCCTCTGCCTGTCAGCGATCAGTGTGAGAGATCCCGGGTTTTCGGCACCAAATAATGATGGGTATTTTCTTGAACCTTCATTAAAAAGAACCACAGACAACGCATGTGAATAATTATGACAAAGCTTTTGCAAAAGGAGAAGACTCAACAAACGGCTTCTACAAGCCGTTCACCGAGCGTTCTAAAAAACCTTTGGTTACAGCTCGTCTTTTATTATCAAGCAAAAACAGGGAGGATGGGGAATGGAGGACAGCACAGACAATATTTATCACTGCACACAGGCAGTTTCTAAAGTAGGGAGTATTTAGTGATAAGACCACCTGTGGAAGTGTAATTTAAGGTCTGGGAAACAGACAGTTAACTGTTTCACATAAAGATTTACAGGCAGACGTGGCCTTCAAGTCAGTTCAGAGACACAGAAGTAAGAGACCACTTTAAACTAAAAATCACAATCTATATTAACTATTGTTGATTAACATTAGACTGAATATAAATAAGTAATAACAAAATGATAATACCAAAAAATTTCTAACACATTGTTACCTCATTAATAAATATTTATCTTGCAATGTAAATTTATAAATTATTGCCAAGCCACAGAAGCCTTCACATCAAATCTTCATTTTCAATCAGTTCATCCTTCCAGAACACGGTCGAGACCACAGAGGAAAGAAACATTTCACAATCAACAGGAGGAAACCAGCAGCAGATCCAGAACCAGTCGAAGACGTTGTCGAAATTCAGGCAGTACTTCAGTCGACACAAAGGAGGCACAAACACTGAAACACAGGAACAGAGGTAATTTCTTTAAAAGTGAAATGAAGACATGGACTGTTGGTCTTTGATTTAAAGGAATTTATACAGACTAACATTTGTAGGATTTGTTGTTTTTTTTCTGTTTGTTTGTTGTTTGATGATCTTTCAGTAACAGATTATTCCCCCAACAGGTCTGATCTGAAAATGGAAGAGGAAAAACATTTATGTCAAAGGTATAATCCATTCAATGCTGGGGCTTGACATTAGTTTCTTTTAATGTAAAGACCAGTTAAGAAGTTAACAGCCAGTGAGAAGGTGAAATAATCTTTGTCTGAATATTTACTGCAACCTTTGAATTCTTGAATTTAAGTAAAAACTTCACTAAATAAGAAAGGATTTATCTGACCTGGAATGTCTTCACTAAAATTTGTGTTTTGAACAGCATTGATATTATAGAAAAAAATCAACAAGAGCAACATAAAAAATTAAGGTATGTTTATTGTTTTATTCAAGAACATTCAAGCTCTAATTCCTTTTCATGTTAGAGACTATATGGACCACCTTCTGTCAAATTTTAATCGGAGCTTGATGGATTAAAGGATATCAAACAGGATATCAAACCCCCCACGTGACCGGATGCCCCCACCTCGTGGGACCGGATGCCCCCACCTCGTGGGACCGGATGCCCTCACATCGTGACCGGATGCCTCCCAACCTCCTATGGGAACCTTGTGACCTCCCTGAAAACCCTTCAGTCAAATTTTAATCGGAGTTAGCAGTGAATAAATATATTCCGAACAAAGCGAATAAATAAATATATATTCCAAACAATATCTGACCACTGAACTTGGGAAGTGAAAGAGATGAGGCTTGATACTTTTTGAATGGAGATGGTGAATACATTCAAAGAGGCCCTGCACACCGAGGCATTTGTGTGTGTGTGTGTCCCTGCATAAGAGCAGCTTCTTAAGGAAAACAAACATTGGCAAGAGGGGGTTATCTCTGACCATGCAGCTTCTGATGCCCACCACAGGATATGTCGCACGTTCTTCCAGACAATATCTTTAGCTTACTCTGCATTATTTAGGACAATAACTGTTGTGTCAAACAGTTTAACAGGACATGAGATAAAACTTAGAGCCTGGCAGACAAGGCTGACCTCTGACCCTGCAGCCTGTGGTGTTCGCCACAGAATACGTCACACGTTCCTTCAGAAGGAAAAACAATAGATCCACTGCTGCATGGTCCTCTTTGAAAGGACAGCTGTTTAAAGGAGTTGACAGCATCATCTTAGGAAGATTGCAACTCCACAGATCTTCTTCCATCTCCAGTACAACAGTTAAACCAGCATTATTCTGAAATATACCCGATTTTCCACGGGAGCAGGTTAATTCTATCGGGTCTATAACTTTCGGTTCTCAAGACCTCTTCATGTTTTTTGACCGTAAGTAAAGAAAAATACTAAAAATCTCTTTCTCAATTTATATATCTATGTATAGATATGCATCGTGTTTAATAATAATGTTTGTTTGTTTGTTTAGATGCATACTCTAAGGATGCAGAATCAGACATTATAAGTGTTTTTTTATTTTTTATTTTTATTTTGTCATAACTTTTCTTTGTAACCCTAATTCTAAAATAATTTAATCCTATAAAAATGGAAAACTTAAATATATGCCTATTGTTCATCCAGATTTTACTAATAATCAGAAGACACACCAGTCCCAAACAGAACCAGAGTCCTGTTGTTGAATCAACACTGATCTTCTCAGTGCTTCATGCTTTCTCCAAAGTAGTAAAGGTTGGTTTAAGTACATTTGAAACGTATAGATTTTTTTCTTCAGCACCTGGTAGTGTGATACATTTCAGTAAATGTTCCTCATTTGTACATATTTTTCTTAAGGATATGTGTCAGGTAGTAAACAGGCCTACATGAGGCTACTCAAATTTAACTTTTATCTTTCTGCAGTTAAAGTGAAAGACAAACTCTAACATCACTGTCTTTCCAGAATTTGTCCTCACATCAATGTGAATTCTGCTTTGCTTCATAGGGACAGATAGAGGAAATCTTTCCTGCCACAGGCCATCACTTTGTACAACAATAGTTAAGTCACCATTGTAGTTCACAAAGCACTATTATACAGGTTGTATAGATTATTAATATACAGATTATTATTATTTATGTACAGAACCTTACATTTTACATTTTATAGTATATTATATATTTTATTTTTATTGGTAACTTGATCTGTGTGTGTATGTATGCTGCAACTGCACAGTAATTTCCCAGCTGGGATGAATAAAGTACTTCTATTCTATTCTATTCTATTTTTTTTCGGTTGTTGAATCAACACTGATCTACTCAGTGCTTCATTTCTTCTCCAAAATAGTAAAGGTTGGTTTAAATACAATTGAAACTCATAGATTTTTTTTCTTCAGCAATTGCTAGTGTGATATATTTCAGTAAAAGTTGCTCATCAATAAATTTTATTTCTTAAGAATATGTGACAGGAAATAAACATACCTACTGCTCATATTTATCTTTCAGTTTTCCCCAAAGTTTTTTACACTGCATAACCAGGCTCCAAGAGTTGCTCCAACATGGTCAAATTTTTTTGTTACCTTTAAAATCATCTACAGCTTTTGTCTCTGACTTATACGCTTGTTTGTTTCATGGCCCTAATAAATTTTTACTTCCACCCATTATCTTACATGCTTAAGTGTGTTCACTAACAAAATATAGTACACCTGTACTTGTTGAAGGTTCCATTACTAAAACATATAAATGATCAATGTCAACCATCAGTCTGTAATAAAATATTTAGTACAGTTTGTATTATTTATTTAAATTTGATGTTTTGATGTGAACACTTGGATTTCTATCGATTTATTGAATGATGCTCTATGTAGATATTTATCAAACTGAATGATCATTCGGGTTTTATATAGTTTTTGCTTTCCTTTCAATATTTGTTGCACAAATTCAAATATATGCTGGCTATCGACCAACAATTCAATCAGTCAATCTTTGCTTTTCTCTTTTTTTCTCAAGTAGCCCCTCTCACAGAGACTTACTCAATTCTTGAGACACCTGGCCCAACTTATAATAACATTAATCAAGTTAGCTGTTGCTACACTTTACCTAAAGAATAAAACATGCTCGCTGCATAACCAGGCTCCAAGAGTTGCTCCAACATGGTAAATTGTTTTGTTACCTTTAAAATTATCTACAACTGTTTTTTTCCTTGGTCCTAATGATGTTACTTGTTCATTAATGTTCACTAACACACAGTACACCTCTTGTAATTGATAAGCTTATAAATGATCAATGTGAAGCGTCAGTATGCATTCAAAAAGATCACAGTCAGAGTTTGTAAAATATCATGATACTCAAAGGAATCAAAATTATAGTTCACAAAATTATAGTTTCAGGGAACTTAGACTGTATGAAAGGATTGATTGAAATATACTATGAAAATATTCTATTTGCAGAATCCTGATAATAAAACTTCAATTGTGAACTGAATAATTAGATGGTAATTAGACACAAAAGAATCAACTGTTAATTAGTAATCATACTAAGGAAATGACTAGCAAGATCTGAACAAACAAGAAACTCGACTACCTCAAGAGATTTTACTCGTTGGAGAACAAACCGTCTGACTTTCTTTAGTCGACTAAATTTAATCTTACCAAATTTTTGCCACAGAGCAAACAGGTACTGAGATTGAAGCGCGAGTCAGATGCATCCAGCCGTCTGCTAAAGCTAAACTCCGGCCTTCCTCTCTGTAAAATAAAACATTCTGCTTAATTAAAGAGTTCAAGTGAACATCAATTAATTCTCAACAACTTGTTGTTTGTTCTCATCTTAAACAAGCGACAGGAACTTTTGGATTTAAAAAAGAAAAAAAAAGCTTTACAAGTGAATCTATTTAGGTTTAGTCTGCAACAACTAGAATAAAATAAAAAGTGAACTATTTGAAAGTAGTGAGAATTTTGGGTGGTGAATGTTTAACATTTTAACATACACAGACATTACTCCATTTCTACTCAAGCAAACCGAGAGGTTTTGAACAGTACAACAACGTCAAGTAATGACACCATGTATCTTTAATCTATGTAGTAAATACATTGCTGCTGCAGAAAGTAATATAAATTTTGCATTGAATAATATTTTGGATGAGTTTATGAATATTGTTTGCCAAAATCACACAATGTAACTACACTTGTCTTGTGCATGTTGCAGTAATTGAATCTTTTGAGACAATTGGTTTCCATAAATTTAAGTAACTACAGCCTATTTTCCTGCTCCACTTACTTGGCTAGCAATTTTCCAGTTAGCTTCCCAGTCTGAACTTCTGGACAATGTCTCGATTCAGTCAAATTTTCTATCCTGTATCTCCTGTATTGTATATTGTACATGTATGTTCTACTACATCCACTCTGTGATTGCTTTGCTTGCTTGCTGGTTCTCTTCATGCTTTGAATGCAGTATCTGGTTTCTCTTACTTTAACCCGCCCAACTTGCACCTGATTGGTACGTTAGCCTTTCGATTCCCTCCCAGTGAGGCGGTGCTTCACCAAGCAAACTGTTTGTCAAACTGTTGATCTCCCTCAGAAGATGAGTAGACATGGCGCCTGAGTTTTAGACACTAGTAGCAGCTCATCCAGCTTTTTACTATTCGGCTGTCCTAAAAGTATATATTTTAAACTATGAATAAATACGTACAATTTCATAATTATTCAATCCAGCGGTTATAGAAGTTTGATAATAATGCAATTCAGGGATTGTAGTTTCTTAACGTCAGTGTTTCTGCTACTGGAGTAGCAGTGAGAAGACAAGGAACAGGGTTAAACGAGGATTTAGAAATAAAAATACAAAGATGATAGTTGTATTTACTGGGAGAAAGACTATGACTAGTTATCAGGACAGAATGAGACCCGTAAAACTGTTGGGTCAGTACGATCCTGAGGAGAAAACAGTTTTACGGGTCTCATTCTGTCCTGATAACTAGTCATAGTCTTTCTCCCAGTAAATACAACTATCATCTTTGTATTTTTATTTCTAAATCCTCGTTTAACCCTGTTCCTTGTCTTCTCACTGCTACTCCAGTAGCAGAAACACTGACGTTAAGAAACTACAATCCCTGAATTGCATTATTATCAAACTTCTATAACCGCTGGATTGAATAATTATGAAATTGTACGTATTTATTCATAGTTTAAAATATATACTTTTAGGACAGCCGAATAGTAAAAAGCTGGATGAGCTGCTACTAGTGTCTAAAACTCAGGCGCCATGTCTACTCATCTTCTGAGGGAGATCAACAGTTTGACAAACAGTTTGCTTGGTGAAGCACCGCCTCACTGGAGGGAATCGAAAGGCTAACGTACCAATCAGGTGCAAGTTGGGCGGGTTAAAGTAAGAGAAACCAGATACTGCATTCAAAGCATGAAGAGAACCAGCAAGCAAGCAAAGCAATCACAGAGTGGATGTAGTAGAACATACATGTACAATATACAATACAGGAGATACAGGATAGAAAATTTGACTGAATCGAGACATTGTCCAGAAGTTCAGACTGGGAAGCTAACTGGAAAATTGCTAGCCAAGTAAGTGGAGCAGGAAAATAGGCTGTAGTTACTTAAATTTATGGAAACCAATTGTGTCTCAAAAGATTCAATTACTGCAACATGCACAAGACAAGTGTAGTTACATTGTGTGATTTTGGCAAACAATATTCATAAACTCATCCAAAATATTATTCAATGCAAAATTTATATTACTTTCTGCAGCAGCAATGTATTTACTACATAGATTAAAGATACATGGTGTCATTACTTGACGTTGTTGTACTGTTCAAAACCTCTCGGTTTGCTTGAGTAGAAATGGAGTAATGTCTGTGTATGTTAAAATGTTAAACATTCACCACCCAAAATTCTCACTACTTTCAAATAGTTCACTTTTTATTTTATTCTAGTTGTTGCAGACTAAACCTAAATAGATTCACTTGTAAAGCTTTTTTTTTCTTTTTTAAATCCAAAAGTTCCTGTCGCTTGTTTAAGATGAGAACAAACAACAAGTTGTTGAGAATTAATTGATGTTCACTTGAACTCTTTAATTAAGCAGAATGTTTTATTTTACAGAGAGGAAGGCCGGAGTTTAGCTTTAGCAGACGGCTGGATGCATCTGACTCGCGCTTCAATCTCAGTACCTGTTTGCTCTGTGGCAAAAATTTGGTAAGATTAAATTTAGTCGACTAAAGAAAGTCAGACGGTTTGTTCTCCAACGAGTAAAATCTCTTGAGGTAGTCGAGTTTCTTGTTTGTTCAGATCTTGCTAGTCATTTCCTTAGTATGATTACTAATTAACAGTTGATTCTTTTGTGTCTAATTACCATCTAATTATTCAGTTCACAATTGAAGTTTTATTATCAGGATTCTGCAAATAGAATATTTTCATAGTATATTTCAATCAATCCTTTCATACAGTCTAAGTTCCCTGAAACTATAATTTTGTGAACTATAATTTTGATTCCTTTGAGTATCATGATATTTTACAAACTCTGACTGTGATCTTTTTGAATGCATACTGACGCTTCACATTGATCATTTATAAGCTTATCAATTACAAGAGGTGTACTGTGTGTTAGTGAACATTAATGAACAAGTAACATCATTAGGACCAAGGAAAAAAACAGTTGTAGATAATTTTAAAGGTAACAAAACAATTTACCATGTTGGAGCAACTCTTGGAGCCTGGTTATGCAGCGAGCATGTTTTATTCTTTAGGTAAAGTGTAGCAACAGCTAACTTGATTAATGTTATTATAAGTTGGGCCAGGTGTCTCAAGAATTGAGTAAGTCTCTGTGAGAGGGGCTACTTGAGAAAAAAAGAGAAAAGCAAAGATTGACTGATTGAATTGTTGGTCGATAGCCAGCATATATTTGAATTTGTGCAACAAATATTGAAAGGAAAGCAAAAACTATATAAAACCCGAATGATCATTCAGTTTGATAAATATCTACATAGAGCATCATTCAATAAATCGATAGAAATCCAAGTGTTCACATCAAAACATCAAATTTAAATAAATAATACAAACTGTACTAAATATTTTATTACAGACTGATGGTTGACATTGATCATTTATATGTTTTAGTAATGGAACCTTCAACAAGTACAGGTGTACTATATTTTGTTAGTGAACACACTTAAGCATGTAAGATAATGGGTGGAAGTAAAAATTTATTAGGGCCATGAAACAAACAAGCGTATAAGTCAGAGACAAAAGCTGTAGATGATTTTAAAGGTAACAAAAAAATTTGACCATGTTGGAGCAACTCTTGGAGCCTGGTTATGCAGTGTAAAAAACTTTGGGGAAAACTGAAAGATAAATATGAGCAGTAGGTATGTTTATTTCCTGTCACATATTCTTAAGAAATAAAATTTATTGATGAGCAACTTTTACTGAAATATATCACACTAGCAATTGCTGAAGAAAAAAAATCTATGAGTTTCAATTGTATTTAAACCAACCTTTACTATTTTGGAGAAGAAATGAAGCACTGAGTAGATCAGTGTTGATTCAACAACCGAAAAAAAATAGAATAGAATAGAATAGAAGTACTTTATTCATCCCAGCTGGGAAATTACTGTGCAGTTGCAGCATACATACACACACAGATCAAGTTACCAATAAAAATAAAATATATAATATACTATAAAATGTAAAATGTAAGGTTCTGTACATAAATAATAATAATCTGTATATTAATAATCTATACAACCTGTATAATAGTGCTTTGTGAACTACAATGGTGACTTAACTATTGTTGTACAAAGTGATGGCCTGTGGCAGGAAAGATTTCCTCTATCTGTCCCTATGAAGCAAAGCAGAATTCACATTGATGTGAGGACAAATTCTGGAAAGACAGTGATGTTAGAGTTTGTCTTTCACTTTAACTGCAGAAAGATAAAAGTTAAATTTGAGTAGCCTCATGTAGGCCTGTTTACTACCTGACACATATCCTTAACAAAAATATGTACAAATGAGGAACATTTACTGAAATGTATCACACTACCAGGTGCTGAAGAAAAAAAATCTATACGTTTCAAATGTACTTAAACCAACCTTTACTACTTTGGAGAAAGCATGAAGCACTGAGAAGATCAGTGTTGATTCAACAACAGGACTCTGGTTCTGTTTGGGACTGGTGTGTCTTCTGATTATTAGTAAAATCTGGATGAACAATAGGCATATATTTAAGTTTTCCATTTTTATAGGATTAAATTATTTTAGAATTAGGGTTACAAAGAAAAGTTATGACAAAATAAAAATAAAAAATAAAAAAACACTTATAATGTCTGATTCTGCATCCTTAGAGTATGCATCTAAACAAACAAACAAACATTATTATTAAACACGATGCATATCTATACATAGATATATAAATTGAGAAAGAGATTTTTAGTATTTTTCTTTACTTACGGTCAAAAAACATGAAGAGGTCCTGAGAACCGAAAGTTATAGACCCGATAGAATTAACCTGCTCCCGTGGAAAATCGGGTATATTTCAGAATAATGCTGGTTTAACTGTTGTACTGGAGATGGGAGAAGATCTGTGGAGTTGCAATCTTCCTAAGATGATGCTGTCAACTCCTTTAAACAGCTGTCCTTTCAAAGAGGACCATGCAGCAGTGGATCTATTGTTTTTCCTTCTGAAGGAACGTGTGACGTATTCTGTGGCGAACACCACAGGCTGCAGGGTCAGAGGTCAGCCTTGTCTGCCAGGCTCTAAGTTTTATCTCATGTCCTGTTAAACTGTTTGACACAACAGTTATTGTCCTAAATAATGCAGAGTAAGCTAAAGATATTGTCTGGAAGAACGTGCGACATATCCTGTGGTGGGCATCAGAAGCTGCATGGTCAGAGATAACCCCCTCTTGCCAATGTTTGTTTTCCTTAAGAAGCTGCTCTTATGCAGGGACACACACACACACAAATGCCTCGGTGTGCAGGGCCTCTTTGAATGTATTCACCATCTCCATTCAAAAAGTATCAAGCCTCATCTCTTTCACTTCCCAAGTTCAGTGGTCAGATATTGTTTGGAATATATATTTATTTATTCGCTTTGTTCGGAATATACTTATTCACTGCTAACTCCGATTAAAATTTGACTGAAGGGTTTTCAGGGAGGTCACAAGGTTCCCATAGGAGGTTGGGAGGCATCCGGTCACGATGTGAGGGCATCCGGTCCCACGAGGTGGGGGCATCCGGTCACGTGGGGGGTTTGATATCCTGTTTGATATCCTTTAATCCATCAAGCTCCGATTAAAATTTGACAGAAGGTGGTCCATATAGTCTCTCTCACATTGACCTGCAGTTTACCCGAAAAGTATTTGTTTAAACGCTTACAAATGTGCCTTTATCTGTTTGGGTGGATTAACAGGGAATTCCAAATACGTTTCTTGAGACATCCAAAAGTCATAAAACCTAGCAGGACTTGAGGGATCTGTTTAACTTCACTAAAGAAACTTTTCTTTGATCGCTCGAACAGAATTGAAGGGAGGTGCCGTTTTCGAAGGCGGTCGGAGACAACTTCTAAATGGTCGAGACAAGGGACGCCTTGTTTGAATATGCTAAAAACAAGAACACTCCCTCAGGAATATAATCTGAGGCACAGGAAGAGATAATTCAGAAAATAGCTGATCTTTGTTGCTTTTGCTCTGGCTCTTTTCCCAAAGACGTCTTTGTATGTTTGTCTGTCTTCTGATATGGTTGTCTGTCTTCTGACTCAGGTAACGAAATGTAAGTCTCTGTGTTTTTCTGTCATGCTCTGTTATGTCTGATACTTTGTTTCTGATTGGATTAAATTCTGCACTTCTGTGACGCCAACACGCTGCGTACCCCTCTGTCTCCTCACGTGGGCTCCAAGACGGTAGCGAGAATCCAGGACCGGGAAAGGAAAAGAACAGAATTGTATTTTCTAATTTAGATAAATTATTCCTTTCAACAAGGTGAAGATATATCACATATTTAAAAAGAAAATAAAAACGGGAGGGTGCGGATAATACAGGTAATGGCGCCCCCTTCACTTCCGGAGTGCAATGGTCCCATTTCCATATAAGGTATGAAACTGACAGCGGTCCGTCCCGCCCCTTTCTGTTTGCTGCAGCGAGGACATTCTCGTTTGGTTCAGTAATTAATTTGAATTACTTTGAGTGTGAAATCTTCATGCATGCAAGTTAAATCTGTGAAGAACATGTTAGCTTTTTGTTTCAATACTTTGGTAATACTTGGAAGTGTAAAGCTTGGTATCAGAGCTAATATTTAACATTTTCCTTTGACCTTTTGACTCTCACCCCCAAAATACTTGCACTAAAGTCACTGGGTCTATGACAGTTGAAGGGTTTTCAGATACGGAAATTTAATTATTAATATTTTACAGTTTTTCTCAGTTTGGGTGCATTTCTCAGAACATAATTGAAATTCTTAAAACTACATGTTCAATCTTCAAATTACTGTCACTTCTACACATCAAAAAATTAGTTTCTCATTCCTTTTGGAAGTTTTGCTTTTGTACATCATGTAGCTGATTATGTCAACTTCTCTGCTTTCCCCCCATTTGCTTTTATCATGTTGATCAAAATATGTTAAACGTGTCTCTGTTGAATTGTCTCAACTTCCAAAACAGCATAAGTTCATTGTGTAAGTCTTAACATGCATAAGTCTTAAAGTTGTCATAATGTCAATCATATTTTAATTAATTTTGATTCTTTTCTAAATCTGTCCTGAATTGGTAAATTGCTCCCAAGTGAGTCCTGGATTCTCCTAAAAGGTCAATGTATGAACCATTAGCTCAACCAGTGATCAACCAGTTTTCTGAAACAGATTGAAGGTGCATCTTGTGAACCATCAGTTGGCAACAATATGGTCTATATAGCCAGAACACAACACAGTGTTATATTTCTGAGAACTGATGATCTGGACAGAGTGAAGAAGAGGAGCGAGGCTGAGGAGGAAATAGTTGAGAGGGAAGCAGAAGAAGAGTCAGAAGAGGCAGAGGACATCTGCCAGTTTCCATCAGTCCAGCATCAGGATATGGCCTCGACAACATGATGCTGATGGATGTCCTCCCACCCTACTGTTCATTCCTTAACCCCACTCAGGAACCTTTGTCAGCATGATGATGGAAATTAAAATGTAATGTAATTTCTACAGCACTGTACAGTTTTCCATGAGGAGATTGTCCTGTGGTTCCTTTTCTACTTTTTTTGTTCTCTGCATTTCTGTATTTTTCTATCTGAATCCCCATGGCATGGTCCATCAATAAATTACAGCAAAAAGCGTAAATCGGTGTTTCTCATCGTCTCAGGTGTACCCATTTGTTTGCTTGTATGAGAAGTGTCCACATTTACAGCTTTGTTTCTGGTAGCTTGCATGAATTGTAACTTACATAAATGGTTGAAGACAACTCATAAATGGTGAGTATCTATTTCATAAATTTCCGAAAATAGTTATATTTGTTTTTATTTTTTGTTTGTGTATTTTGTCTGGTTGCAGAGAGGATCACACCTGTCATCAACAATCAAAGGTTTAAGAACTACTGAATTTTCAGTCAGAAATCATCACACTGCCTAGTTGAAGTGTCAGACTCTATATGCAAGTCAACAAAGGTGAAACAAACATTTAAGTAAATGGTGCATTTATATGATGTTCATGTTGTACTGTCTTTCAAATAAAATTAACACTTCTGATTTAGACTGAAAATATATTTGGAATGTCATTCCATAAGAATCTTAGTGGTTTATCTTTGTGTTGGGAACCAAATAGAATAAATCAACAATGTTTTAGCACATTTTACTGTGGTCTTCACAATAGATCCACTGTATATAGAACAGTTCATTAATACAAATTCCAAAAATATCAAATAAATTTGAATTAAATCCCAATTTTAAAACAATTCAGTCAAAATTAATTGATTATTCCAATTTATACTTTTTTCTTGTGCAAATAAATTTCACTGAATCCATCAAGTCACCCAATGTGCAGTAATCCCTCCTATGAAGTGAACAAGTGATAGCAGTGGACAAGAAAAACCTCCAGTAGGTTTGCCTCAAGGTGAGTAGCCATTTGTGTGACTGCCTGAGGTTTTAAAAAGACAGAGCACACATACACACTGATCACTGAACACTGATCCAGAAATACTTTCTGTGATTGTTACGGCACCTGGCCTCTTGAGGCTGTGCAGTTTTCTTTTTGTTGCGCAGGTACAGCTGTGACAGAACACCTTCCTGATTGGGTGCCTGAAGACTGCAGCGAAGCAGCGACCTCATCGGACCAGCAGAGGATTGCCAAGCCAATCAGATACTGATGAGGTCCATCTGCTCCCTTTAAAAGGTTCCTGAAACCATTCCTCCAGGGGCAGCTTGGAGATAGAGGATTTGTTAAGCTGTTACCCCACATTTTGTGTTTATAACTGCTATGGGCAGTTTTGATACTTTTTGGTTCTTGCTTGTCTTGCTAAACAGTTTGACTTTTGAGCAGTTTGTTTTAACAAGTTAGCCGATCGTATTTGGGAGGCTTGGTGCTCCCTGTGTGTGTGTGTGTGTGTGTGTGTGTGGTGTGTGTGTGTGTGTGTGTGTGTGTGTGTGTGTGTGTGTGTGTGTGTGTGTGTGTGTGTGTGTGTGTGTGTGTGTGTGTGTGTGTTTTCTTTCTTTTGGGTTATTTGAGTTTACTTTAGACCAGGGGTCCTCGAGGGCCGGCATCCTACATGTTTTGGTTCTCTCCCTGATTTAGCACACTTGCATCAAATGATGGCTCATTAGAGGCCTAAGGAGAACATTGACTTGCTGAGGAGGTTGTTGCAACCACTAAGGAGAGAACTAAAACATGCAGGATGCCGGCCCTCGAGGACTGACTTTGGGGACCGCTGCTTTAGACTGACGTGTTTGAATATCCATACATCCATTGACCCATTTTCCCAAGGGGGGATCCAAGGGGATGTTCACCCTTGTCCCTAGTGGGGTCAGGCGGTGGTATTGCCTATCTCCAGCTAACATTCTGGGTTGCGTCACAAACTAAGGTCTCCTTAAGGAAGTTGTGCTCTATCCCTGCACCAGCACAACACATACAGGATCTGTTCCTGATGAAGCTTGTGTCATGAACCTAATTGTTTAAATACACTTTTCAGAGTATTCTCTAAAAACACACTTTTTAGAGTACACTTCTTAGAGTGCACTCTCAAAAGTGTATTTGAAACAATTAAGTTCAATGCTGTGTTTGTAGATTATGGCTGATGCCATGACCAGGACAGAACCTGCATCAACCAAGTGCTCTGTTGGCTCAGTGGTAGAGCACAACTCGCATAAGGAGACCTTAGTTCTCGACGCGGCTGTCGTAAGTTTGATTCCAGCCTGATGACCTTAACTTCATGTCGTTACTCCTTCTTTATTCGATGTAAACTAAATGATTTGAGTAAGACTGACTTAAATTTGACATTTTAAACACACTTAAAGAATTCCATCCATCCATTTTCTTTATACTCTTGTCCCTCAGTGGGGTCAGGAGGGTTGCTGGTGCCTCTCCAGCTAACGTTCCGGGCGAGAAGTGGGGTCACCCTGGACAGGTCGCCAGTCTGTTGCAGGGCAACACACAGAGAGACACAGGACCAACAACCATGCACTCACACCTAGGGGCAATTTGGAGAGGCCAATCAACCTGACAGTCATGTTTTTGGACTGTGGGAGGAAACCGGAGTACCCAGAGAAAACCCACGCATGCACAGGGAGAACATGCAAATGCAGAAATGCATCGGGCCCAGAACCTTCTTCCTGCAGGGCAACAACTGCCAACTGTGCAGTTGAAGTTGAAGCAGTAGTTTCTTCAATTGCTGTCAAAGGGCAAAAAAAGCTAATTTCCAGGTCTGTGAACACCTGTGAAAATTGTCAGTTTCCGGCTCCAAGTTGCAGCGTTCATGTTTCTGTCAGAACCTGCTTTTAACACATAACGAACACAAAAAAGTGGTGGGATGATTCTTTTAACACATAACGAACACAAAAAAGTGGTGGGATGATTCTAATTACCATTTCAATTGAAAATTCCTGAACCATGTCTTTACAAGATCAGCTGCAACAGGCTGAATCTGTAATCCTTAAAATTTTGTATTTAAGAGTAAATTTGTCACCAATGGTCACACTGGCTCATTATTTTACAGATCTGTGTAACTGTCAAACCCCTAGCCTTCTTAAAATGCAATCTCTGCTCCACCAACTAGCACAGAAAATTAATCTTTAATCAGCGTAATTGAATGCATAGATATTGCAACATGTATTTAATAGTTTTATTTGTGTGGGTCTGAAGAGGATGGTTGAGAGTCATCTAATATTTGCAATAACCGCTGGTCCTAGAATTGTGCGATGGCTCTTGTCACATTAATCGGACTTATTAAAAATATATACAGTCCTTCTATCTGGCTTAAGCCCTGTGTTTTTGGGCAACTATTTAATCTTTAATTTGTGTAATTATTTACTTTTAATATGTTTGTGTATGTCAATAGTAATGTCTTTAACAACAGAGAATAGCTGATGATCATCTTCAAATACACATAAAAAGAAGGTAAACTAGTAATGCAGATTTATTCATAGTCAACTTTACACAATTGAGATAAATCTAAATTGTAGACTAGTGCAGTCAAATTTAATTTATTTCAATTGGTAAATAGTGTTCTTAATAAACTTTTGGTCATAAAAGTGCTGAACACATTGTACCTCGTTAGCAAAATCCTGACTGTACCTAAACACATTTGCTCAGACAATTTTTTTTTACGCGGTTGTCTAAAGGAAATTTGGAAGTAATCAAAAAACATCTTGGTGTCTTTGAGTCTATTTTTTTGAGAAATAACGATTTGCTTTATAACCAAAGCTGATTAATTGTTGTTGTTCATCAAATGGGATGCAGGCAGGAGTCTTTGGTGTGTCCTGTCCAAGCTCTTTATACCATCTTTTCATGGTATAATCTGTTGTTTCTCTGTTATATATCTACCAGAACGATCAAACTCCTGGTTCTGGTAGATATTTGGTGAAATTGCTTTTCTTGTAAGAACACATCCAGCTGGTTGTGGTGATGAAAAACATTGAAATTAGTACTATTAGTAAACAAATCTTTTATTCCACTGTTTTGACTTTACTTAAATTCCAGCTGTTCTAAATGTTCAACTGAAGTCATACCAACTGTTAGTCAACGCTATAGCGATGTCAGACTTACCTACAAACACAAGGCTATAAAACCAGAAACTAAAATGCAAGATCTCCAGCTATGTTGTTGCCTAACAAAGGTGGGGCTGAGAAAACCTGCCCAAGCTTGTTTATCCAGTTTTGGATAGAAACATGCTTAACACATTCAAACTCAAGACAGTAAGAATCATCAATGTGGAGTTAAAGTTCTTTACCAGATAAAAACCAAAGACAATTATGAAACAAACATTACATTTTGTCAAATTTTAATACAAGAATTATGAAGAATAATCATAAAATATACATCAAATATATTAATCTATGTTTATGTTATTCTTAATGAAAGGCAACTACAATGTTCGTCTCTGGTTCCAGGAATGCAAAGCAGAACAGAACCAGAAGATCTGAGAGGCCTGGAAGGTTGATACAACAACAGATCTCCAATGTGTTGTGGTAACAACACATTGTTACC
>JAVYJU010000060.1:0-30934 GCA_033032245.1 Poecilia picta | reverse complement strand
GAATGAAAGTGAGAATGAGAGCACCCTTTTTTTCATTCTTTGCTGAGAAAAAGCTTTTTTGGTTTGAAATTTCAAACATATTAAATTTTAAAAATTAGACCAATTAAATGTAAAAAAAACAGAATAAGGGCTTTGATTTGGAGCTTCCAACATCTAATAATGTAAAAATTGAATGTAAGTGAGTGGAGAATCTTTTTTTATTCTTTGCTAAATAAAGGTTTTTGGTTCTGAAAACTTCAAACATTTAAAAATTGAAAATTAGACCTAATTCCCCATGTAAAAAAACCCGTTAAAAGTTTACATTTTGAGCTGCCAACATTAAAAATGGAAAATTTGAATGTCAGCTGAAAGGAGATCCTTTTTTTTACTTCTTTGCTGAGATAACGTTTTTGGCTTCTAAAAAATTCAACACTTGAATTTGAAAATTAGACCAATTCCAAATTTTTAAAACAACCAGTTTTAAATGCCTTTAGTTTTGGGCCCCTGCAACATCTAATAATGTAAAAAATTAAATGTAAGCTGAGTTTGAGAGAAATCATTTTACTTCTTTGTGAGATAAAGCGTTTTTGGCTTCTGAAAACTTTAAAAATTTGAAATTAAAAAAATTGCCCAAATTTCCAGTGTAAAACACCGATATAATGCCTTTGCATTTTGAGCTGCCAAACATCTAATATGTGAAAATTAATGTAAGCGAGAATGAGCAGCATATTTTTACTTTTTTCGTGGAAAAAGCGTTTTTGGGCTTCAAAAACTTCAAAAATATGAAATTTGAAAATTAGCCCTTTTCCCAGTGTAAAAAAACCCCAGATAAATGGTCTTAGATTTTGGAGCTGAACATTAATAATGCTGAAATTAAATTGTACAGTGAGTGAGAGAATCCATTTTTACTTTTTGTGAGTTTTAAAGCGTTTTGGCTTCTGAAATTCAAACATCTTAAAAATTGAAATTAGACCTTTTTCCAGTTAAAAAACCCAAAGATTAATGCCCTTGCTTTTGCAGCCTGAAAATTCTATTAGTGAAAAATGAATGTACAGCGAGGGAGTACAATTTTTATTTCTTTGTGAGATAAACGTTTTTGGTTCTGAAAACTTCAAAATTTAAAATTGAAAATTAGCAATTTCCAGTGAAAACAACCGATATAAGGGCCTTAGCTTTTTTGGAGCTGCCAACTTTTTAATTAAGTAAAAATTTGAATGTCAGGAGAATGAGCGTTTCCTTTTTTCATTCTTTTCGTGGATAAAGCTTTTTGGTTTCTAAAAACTTCAAACATTTGAAATTAAAAAATTAGCCCAATTTCCCAGTGTAAAAAAACCAGATATAAGGCCTTTGCATTTGCAGCCTCCTAATCTAATAATGTGAAAATGAATGTACAGTGGTGAGAGTATCCTTTTTAAATTTCTTTGCTGAGATAAAGGGTTTTTTGGTTTCTAAAAAATTCAAACATTTGAAATTAAAAATTAGACCAAATTCCATGTAAAAAACCCAGTTTAAGCCTTTAGCATTTGGGGGCTGCCAACTTTAAATAATGTTAAAAATGAATGTACAGGAGAATGAGAAACACCCATTTTTCATTCTTTCGCTGAGAAAAAGCGTTTTTGGGGTTTAAAAATTCAAATATTTAAAACTTGAAAATTGACAAATTTCCCGTGTTTTAAAACAACCAGAAAAAATGCTTTAGTTTTGGGGACCCTCAACTTTAAATAATGCAAAAAATTGAATGTAAGCTGAGAAGGCGAATCCATTTTTCTTTTTTTGCTGAGAAAAAGCGTTTTTGGCTTTGAAAACTTAAACATTTAAAATTTGAAAATTAGCCCTAATTCCTGTAAAAAAACCAGATATAATCCCTTTAGCATTTTGAGCCTGCCAAACTATTAATGTAAAAATTGAATGTCAGCTGGTTTGGGGAGATCTTTTATTCTTTGCTGAGTAAACGTTTTGGGGCTTCTGAAAATTCAAACATTTGAACTTAAAAAATTAGCCAAATTTCCCAGTGAAAAAACAACAATTTAAGGGCTCTTAGCATTTTGGGTTCCAAATCTATTATGGAATTAAATGTACAGCTGAGAATGGCAGCATCCATTTTTATTTTTCGTGAGAAAAGGTTTTGGCTTCTGAAAACTTCAACATTTTGAAACTTAAAAATTAGACCGACCCAGTTTTAAAAAAACCCCGATTTTAATGGTTTTGCATTTTGGAGTTTTCCAATTTAAATAATGCAAAAAATTAAATGAAAGGCTGGAATGAGCAGAATCCTTTTTCACTTCTTTCGCTGAGATAAAGGTTTTGGCTTCTGAAAACTTAAAACTTTAAAATTAAAAATTAGCCCAATTCCGGGTTAAAAAAACCCAGTTTAAGGGCTCTTGCATTTTGGGTGCCAAATCTAATAATGTAAAAATTTGATGTAAGTGAGAATGAGCAGCTTCCTTTTTTCACTTCTTTCGTGGATAAAGGTTTTTGGTTTCTGAAAACTTCAAACTTTGAAATTTGAAAATTAGAAATTCAGTGAAAAAACCAGTAAATGCTTTAGCTTTTTTGGCCCCCTGAAAACATCAAATATGCTGAAAATTAAATGTACAGTGAGTTTAGGGTTCATTTTATTCTTTTTTGAGATAAAGGTTTTTGGTTCAAAAAACCTTCAAAACATTTTGAACTTGAAAATTAGACCTAATTCCAGTGTAAAAAACCCAGTATAAGGGCTTAGCATTTTGGAGCTGCAACTTTAAATTAATGCTAAATTTTTGGAATGTACAGCTGGTGAGAGAATCTTTTTACTTCTTTCGTGGAAAAAGGTTTTTGGCTTTAAAAAATTAAAACATTTAAAATTGAAATTTTGACCAATTCATGAAAAACAACCTAAAATGCCTCTTAGCTTTTGCAGCCTGCCAAAATTTAATAATGTAAAAAACTGAATGTACAGTGGATGAGCAGTCATCCTTTTTCCTTCTTTGCTGAGAAAAGGTTTTTGGCTTTGAAAATTTTCAAAAAATTGAAACTTGAAAATTAGCCAATTCCGTGTAAAACAACCATTTTAATAAGGCTTTTGATTTGGACTGCCAAATCTAATAATGTAAAAAAATTGAATGTACAGTGAGAATGAGCGCATCCTTTTTCACTTTTTGGAGATAAGCGTTTTTGGTTTAAAAACTTAAAACATCTTGAAATTTGAAAATTGACCTAATTTCCCAGTTTTTTAAAAAACCAGTAAATGCCTTTAGCATTTTGCGCCTGCCAACATCTAAAAATGTGAAAATTGAATGTACAGCTGAGTTGGAGATTTTTTTCCTTCTTTGCTGAGATAAAGCGTTTTTGGCTTCTAAAAACTTCAAACATTTAAATTAAAAATTAGACCAAATTCCAAAGGTAAAACAACCAGTTTAAGGGCTTTGATTTTGAGGCCAACATCAAATAATGCGAAATTAAAAGTACAGTGAGTTTGAGAGAAATTTTACTTTTTTTTGAGATAAAGGTTTTTGGCTTCAAAAAACTTCAAACATTTTGAAATTGAAAATTAGACCAATTTCCATGTAAAAAAACCAGATATAATGGCTCTTAGCTTTTTTGGAGCTGCAACATCTATTTTGTGAAAATTGAAGAAAAGTGAGAATGGCAGCATCCATTTTTCACTTCTTTGCTGGAAAAGCGTTTTTGGTTTAAAAATTTTAAAAAATTTGGGAAACTTGAAAATTAAAAGATTCCAGTGTAAAAAAAACCAGATATAATGGTTTTGCATTTTGGAGTGCCAACATCTAAAATGCTGAAAATTAAATGTAAGCTGAGAATGAGCAGACACCCATTTTTCACTTCTTTCGCTGAGAAAAAGGGGTTTTTGGCTTTAAAAAACTTCAAACTTTAAAAAATTGAAAATTAGCCCAATCCAGTGTAAAAAACCGATTAATGCTCTTGCTTTTTGAGCTGCCCATCAAATTAAGTGAAAATTGAATGTACGCGAGTGGAGAATCCTTTTTATTTTTTTGCTGAGATAAGTTTTTTTGGTTCTGAAAACTTCAAACTCTTGAAATTAAAAATTGCAAATTCCGTGTAAAAAAACCCAGATAAAGGGCTTTGCATTTTGACCCTGCCAAAATCTAAAAATGTGAAAATTGTTTGTACGGGCTGGTTTGAGAGATCTTTTATTTTTTTGTGAGATAAGGTTTTTTGGCTTTGAAAATTCAAAATTTAAAAATTTTGAAAATTGACCAATTTCCATGTAAAAACAACAGTATAATGCTTTGTTTTGACCCTGCCAATTAATAATGTAAAAAATGAATGTACAGCTGGAAAAAGGATCACATTTTTCACTTCTTTCGCTGAGAAAAAGCGTTTTTGGTTCTAAAAAATTCAAAAATATTGAATTGGAAAATTAGACCTTTTCCGGTTAAAACAACCAATAAATGCCTTTAGCATTTTGAGCTGCAACATCAAATAATGTAAAAAATGAATGTCAGTGAGAATGGCAGATCCATTTTTCACTTCTTTCGCTGGAAAAAAGGGTTTTTTGGTTCTGAAAAAATTCAAACATTTGAACTTGAAAATTAGAAAATTCCAGTGTAAAAACAACCAGATATAATGCCTCTTGCTTTTTGGAGCTGCCAACATTAAAAATGTGAAAATGAATGTCAGTGAGAATGAGCAGATCATTTTTCATTTTTGCTGAGTTTAAGCTTTTTTGGTTTCTGAAAACTTCAAAATTTGAAATTGAAATTAGACCAATTCCATTTTAAACACCGATATATGCCTCTTGCTTTTGCCCCTGCCAAATTAATAATGTGAAATTTTAAATGTACAGCGAGTGAGAGAACCCTTTTTTACTTTTTTTGTGGAAAAAGGTTTTTTGGCTTCTGAAAACTTCAACATTTAAATTTTTGAAATTAGACTAATTCAATGTAAAAACCAGTATAAGGGCTCTTAGCTTTTGACCCCTCCAACTTTTTTTGTGAAAATGATGTAAGCTGGTGGGAACCATTTTTATTTTTTTCTGAGATAAAGGTTTTTGGTTCTAAAAAACTTCAAACTCTTGAAATTAAAAATTTGCCCAATTCCAAATGTAAAACAACGATATAATCCCTCTTGCATTTTGAGCTGCAAAATCTTAATGTAAAAAAAGAATGTAGCTGAGTTTGGGGGGAATCTTTTTTATTCTTTGCTGAGAAAAGGGTTTTTTGGCTTCTGAAAATTCAAAACATTTTAAAATTTGAAATTAGACCTAATTCCAGTGTAAAAAAAGAATAAGGGGCTTTTTGCTTTTTGGACTGCAACTTAATATGCTGAAATTGAATGTACAGTGAGAATGGCGACATCCTTTTTCCTTTTTCGCGGGAAAATAAGCGTTTTTGGGTTCTGAAAAACTTCAAACATTTGAAATTTAAAAATTAGCCCTATTCCATGTAAAAAAACCAATATAAGGCTTTAGATTTTGGCCCCTGCCAACTTTAAAATAATGCTAAAAATTGAATGTAAGGGGAAAATTGAGAGAATCTTTTTACTTCTTTCCTGAGAAAAAGGGTTTTTGGGGTTCGAAAATTTCAAACATTTAAAATTGAAAAAATTAGCCCATTCATTTTTAAAACACCGATATAAGGGCTTTTGCTTTTTGGCCCCGCCAACTTAAAAATGTGAAAATTGAATGTAAGCTGAGGGAGAATCATTTTATTCTTTGCTGGAAAAAGGTTTTTGGCTTCTGAAAATTAAAAAACATTTGAAATTAAAAAATTAGACCAATTCCAGGGTAAAACAACGATATAATGCCTTTTGCATTTTGCAGCTGCCAATCTAAAAATGTTAAAAAGAATGTACGTGGTGAGAGTATCATTTTTATTTTTTTGTGAGATAAAGGTTTTTGGCTTCTGAAAACTTCAAACATTTGAAACTTGTTTTTAGCCCTTTCCAGGTAAACACCAGATTTAATGCTCTTGCATTTTGAGCCTGCCACTTTAAAAAATGTTAAAAATTTGATGTACAGTGGAAGGCAGATCCTTTTTTTCATTCTTTCGCTGGATAAAGGGTTTTTTGGGTTTTTGAAATTAAAAACATTTGAAACTTGAAAATTAGACCAATTCCAGTGTAAAAAAACCCAGATATAATGCCCTTAGCTTTTGCAGTCCCAAATCTAAAAATTTTGAAAACTGAATGTACAGCTGAGAATGAGCAGTACCCATTTTTACTTCTTTGCTGAGAAAAATAAAGCGTTTTTGGCTTCTGAAAACTTCAAACATTTGAAACTTGAAAATTAGACCTAATTCCAGTGTAAAACAACCAGATATAATGCCTCTTAGCATTTTGCAGCCTGCCAACATCTAATAATGTGAAAATTGAATGTACAGCTGAGATGAGCAGATATCATTTATACTTCTTTCGCTGAGATAAAGCGTTTTTGGCTTCTGAAAACTTCAAACATCTTGAAATTGAAAATTAGACCTAATTCCAATGTAAAACAACCAGATATAATGCCTCTTAGCATTTTGCAGCCTGCCAACATCTAATAATGTGAAACTGAATGTACACTGAGAATGAGCAGATCCATTTTCACTTCTTTCGCTGAGATAAGCGTTTTGGCTCTGAAAACTTCAACATTTGAAACTGAAAATTAGCCAATTCCAGTGTAAAACAACCAGATAAGCCTCTTAGCTTTTGCAGCCTGCCAACACTAATAATGTGAAAACGAATGTACGCTGAGAATGAGCAGTCATCCATTTTTCACTTCTTTCGCTGAGATAAAGCGTTTTTGGCTTTGAAACTTCAAACATTGAAATTGAAAATTAGACCTAATTCCAGTGTAAACAACCAGATATAATGCCTTTAGCATTTTGCACCTGCCAACATCTAATAATGTGAAACTGAATGTACAGCTGAGAATGAGCAGTCACCATTTTTCACTTCTTTCGCTGAGTAAAGCGTTTTGGCTTCTGAAAACTTCAAACTTTGAAATTGAAAATTGACCAATTCAGTGTAAAACAACCAGATATAATGGCTCTTAGCATTTTGCAGCTGCCAAATCTAATAATGCTGAAAATTGAATGTACAGCTGAGAATGGCGCATCCATTTTTCACTTCTTTCGCTGGATAAAGCGTTTTTGGCTTCTGAAAACTTAAAACATTTAAAAATTTGAAATTTAGCCAATTCCTTTTAAAAAAAACCCCCGTATAATCCCTTTATTTTTTTGGGACCCTGCCAAATTAATAATGTTAAAAAATTAAATGACAGGGAGAATGAGAAAAATCCATTTTTCACTTTTTTCGGAGTAAAGCTTTTTTTTTGGCTTCTGAAATTCAAACTTTTGAAAAAAAAAAATTAGCCCGTTTCCCGGTGAAAAAAAAACCGTATTTTCCCCCTTTTTCTTTTTGACCCTCCCAAAACTTTCTAATAAGTTAAAAATTTGAATGTACAGTGAGAATGAGAGCATCCTTTTTCATTTTTCGCGGGTTTTAAAGCTTTTTTTTGGTTCTAAAAAATTTTCAAACTTTAAAACTTGAAAATTGCCCAATTCCATTTGAAAAAAAACCCCAGATAAATGCCTTTAGCTTTTTCCCCCCCGGGAAAAATTAATAATTTTAAAAATTTTGAATGAAAACCCTGAAAATGAGCGCTCCTTTTTTTCACTTTTTTTCCTGATTTTAAATTTTTTTTGGGGCTTAAAAAAATTTAAAAATTTGAAATTTTAAAAATTTAAAGAAAAATTTTCCAGGAAAAAAAACCCCAGTTTAAAAAATTCTTAGTTTTTTTGCACCCTCCCCAAATTAAAAAATTGTGAAAATTTAAAGTACGCTAAAATTTTGGGGGAAAACCCTTTTTTATTTTTTTGGGGGGAAAAAAAAGGTTTTTTTGGGTTTCTAAAACAAAAAAACATCTTAAAATTTAAAAAAATTTTGGGAATTTTTCCCAAAATTTGTAAAAAAAACCCAGTATAAGGCTCTTAGCATTTTGGAGCTGTCCAACATCAAATAATGCAAAAAATTAAATGTCGTGAGAAGGCAGACATCATTTTTCATATTTCCCCTGAGAAAAGCGTTTTTGGCTTCTGAAAACTTAAAACATTTGAAACTTAAAAATTAGACCAATTTCCAGTGTAAAACAACCAGATAAAATCCCTCTTAATTTTGCAGCCCTGCCCTTTAAATAATGTTGAAACTGAATGTACAGTTGGAATGGAGTCCCATTTTCATTTTTTCCTGAGATAAGCGTTTTTGGCTTCTGAAAACTTCAAAATTTGAAAACTTAAAATTTTGACCGTTTTCCAGTGTAAAACAACCAGATTAAGGCCTCTTAGCTTTTGACCCTGCCAAATCTAATAATGTTGAAATTTGATGACAGCTGAGAATGAGCAGCATCCTTTTTTCATTCTTTCGTGAGAAAAAGCGTTTTTTGGCTTTGAAAACTTAAACATATTGAACTTGAAAATTAGACCAATTCGTGTAAAAACGTATTTCCCTCTTAGATTTGCAGCCGCCAAATTTTAAAAAATGTTAAAAAATGATGTAAGCTGAGTTTGGAGTTTCCTTTTTTACTTCTTTGCTGAGATAAAGGTTTTTGGCTTCTGAAAACTTAAAAAATTTGAAATTTGAAAATTAGACCAATTCCAGTGAAAAACAACCAGAAAAGGGCTCTTAGCTTTTTGGACCCGCCAAAACATCTAATAATGCTAAAAATGAAGACAGTGGAAAATGAGCAGACATCATTTTTCACTTCTTTCCTGAGATAAAGCGTTTTTGGCTTCTAAAAACTTAAACATTTGAATTTTAAAAAATTTAGACCAATTTCCCAGTTTTAAAAAAACCCGTAAATGGCTTTTAAACATTTTGAGCTGCCACTCTAATAATGTAAAAAATTTAAAATGTACAGCTGAGTGAGAATCCTTTTTACTTCTTTCCCTGAGAAAAAGCGTTTTTGGCTTCTGAAAATTTCAAAATTTGAAATTGAAAATTGCCAATTCCATGTAAAAAACCCCGTTTTAATGCCTTTTAAAACATTTTGCACCCTCCCAAAATTAATAATGTTGAAAACTGAATGACAGTGAGAATGAGAGTCACCCATTTTTCACTTCTTTCGCTGGATAAAGCTTTTTTGGCTTCTGAAAACTTAAACTTTTTGGAAATTAAAAATTTAGCCCCAATTCCAGTTTTTAAAACACCAGTTTTAATGCCTTTTAGCTTTGCAGCCTGCCAAATTAATTGTTGAAAACTGAATGTACAGTGAGAATGGCGTACCCATTTTTCACTTCTTTCCTGAGAAAAGCGTTTTTGGTTTTTGAAAACTTCAAACATATTGAAACTTGAAAATTGACCAATTTCCCAGTTTTTAAAAAAACCCAGATATAATCTCTTAGCTTTTTTGGAGCTTCCAAATCAAATAATGTGAAAATGAATGTACGCTGAAATGAGCAACACCCATTTTTCATTCTTCGCGAGATAAAGCGTTTTTGGCTTCTGAAAATTCAAACTTTTTAAAAAATTGAAAATTAGACCAAATTCCAGTGTAAAAAAACCCAGATATAAGGGCCTTTTAGCATTTTGAGCTCCAAATTAATAATGTAAAAATTAAATGTCAGCTAAAATGGGATCTTTTACTTTTTCTGAGAAAAACGGTTTTTGGCTTCTGAAAACTTCAAACATATTGAAAACTTGAAAATTAGACCAATTTCCAATGAAAAACAACCAGATATAATGCCTCTTACATTTTGCACCCTGAAAATCTATAATGTTGAAAATTGATGTAAGCGGGAAAATGAGCAGTCATCCATTTTTCACTTTTTCGCTGAGATAAAGGTTTTTGGCTTTGAAAACTTCAAACTTTGAATTAAAAAAATTAGACCAATTCCGTGTAAAAAACAGAAAAAATGGCCCTTAGATTTTGGGCGCCAACATCTAATAAGTGAAATTTGAAGTACAGTGAGAATGACAGCATCCATTTTTCATTTTTCCCCTGAGATAAAGGGTTTTTTTGGGCTTCTGAAAATTTCCCAAAATTTGAAACTTAAAAAATTGCCAATTCAGGTAAAAACCGATTAATGCTCTTACTTTTTGACCCTGCCAAAATCTAATAATGTGAAATAAATGTACAGTGGTGAGCAGCACCCTTTTCACTTTTTCCTGGAAAAGCGTTTTGGTTCAAAAACTTCAAACATTTAAAATTAAAATTAGACCAAATTCCAGTGTAAAACCCCGTATAATGCCTCTTCATTTTGCACCCTGCCAAACATCAAATAATGTAAAAAATTGAATGTACAGTGAGTGAGAGAATCCTTTTTTATTTCTTTGTGGAAAAAGCGTTTTTGGTTCTGAAAACTTCAACATTTAAAAATTAAAAAATTAGAAATTCCTGAAAAAACAACCAGAATAATGCCCTTAGTTTTTTGAGCTGCCAATCTAATAATGTTGAAAAGAATGTACAGGGGTTTTGAGAGTATATTTTTTTTTCTTTCTGGAAAAAGGTTTTGGCTTTGAAAATTCAAAATATTGAACTTGAAAATTGCCCTTTCCCAGTTTTAAAAAAACCAAATATAATGCCTCTTAGCATTTTGCACCCCGCCAACATCTTAATGTTAAAAAATGAATGTACAGCTGGAATGAGCAGTCACCCTTTTTTTCATTTTTCGCTGAGAAAAAGCGTTTTGCTTTAAAAACTTCAAACTTTTGAAACTTGAAAATTGACCTAATTCCAGTGTAAAAAACCAGATATAATGCCCCTTTAGTTTTTTTGCAGCTCCCAAATCAAATAATGTGAAAATGAATGTACAGCTGGTTGAGCAGTCATCCTTTTTCATTCTTTGCTGGTAAAGCGTTTTTGGCTTCTAAAAAACTTCAAAATTTGAAATTGAAATTAGACCAGATTCCTTTAAAAACAACCGTTTATAGGGCTCTAGCTTTTGGAGCTGCCAACATTAAATATGTGAAAATTGAATGTACGGGCTGGAATGGCGCATCCATTTTCCTTTTTCGCTGAGAAAAAGCGTTTTGGCTTTGAAACTTAAAACAATTAAAACTTGAAAATTAGACCAATTTCGTTTTTAAAAAAAAGATTTTAGGGCTTTTAGCTTTTTGACCCTGCCAAACTTTTAAAAAGTGAAAATTGAATGTACAGTGAGGGGAAAAATTTTATTTTTACTTCTTTGCGGATAAAGCTTTTTTTGGCTTTGAAAAATTTCAAATTTAAATTTAAAAATTAGACCTATTCCAGGAAAAAACAAACCAGATATAATGCCTTTAGATTTTGCAGCCTCCCAAATTATAATGTGAAAATTGAATGTCAGCTGGAATGAGAGCATCCATTTTTCACTTCTTTCGCTGAGAAAAAGGGTTTTTGGTTCTGAAACTTAAACTTTAAAACTTGAAATTAGACAATTCCCGTGAAAAAACAACCAGTATAAGGCTTTTTGATTTTGCACCCTGCCAAATTAATAATTTTTAAAAATTGAATGTAAGTGATTTGGGAGTATCATTTTACTTCTTTTGCTGAATAAGCGTTTTTGGCTTTGAAAACTTAAAACATTTGAAATTTGAAAATTAGACTAATTAAATGTAAAAAAACCCAGTTTTAATGCCCTTGCTTTTTGGGCTGCCAAATTAATAATGTAAAAAATAAATGTCGCTGAGAATGGCAGTCATCCATTTTTCATTCTTTCGCTGAGTAAAGCGTTTTTGGCTTTGAAAACTTAAACATTTGAATTTAAAAAATTAGCCCATTCCGTGAAAAAACAACCAGATATAAGGGCTCTTAGTTTTTGGAGCTGAAACTTTAATAATGTGAAAATTGAATGTACAGCTGGAATGGCAGCACCCATTTTTCATTCTTTCGTGGAAAAAGGTTTTTGGCTTCTAAAAACTTAAACTCTTAAACTTAAAAATTAGACCAATTCAGTGTAAAAAAACCAGATATTCCCCTCTTCCCTTTTGACCCTGCCAAACATCTAATAATGTAAAAATTGAATGTACAGTAAAATGGACATCCATTTTACTTCTTTTTTGAGTAAAGCGTTTTTGGCTTCTAAAAACTTCAAACATTTGAAACTTGAAAATTAGACCTAATTCCAGTGTAAAAAAACCAGATTAAGGGCTTTAGCTTTTGGGTGCCAAAATCAAATAATGTGAAAATTGAAGTACAGTGGGAATGAGCAGCACCCATTTTTCATTTTTCCGGAAAAAGGTTTTTGGTTTCTGAAAACTTCAAAATATTGAAATTAAAAATTTTAGCCCAATTCCAGTGTAAAACAACCAGATATAATGCTTTTAAATTTTGCACCCTCCCAAATTAATAAGTGAAAATAAATGTACGCTGAGAATGAGCGCATCATTTTTCACTTTTTTCCTGAGATAAGCTTTTTTGGCTTCTGAAACTTCAAACTTTTTGAAATTGAAAATTAGCCCCTTTCAGTTTTTAAAACAACCGATTTATGCCTCTTAATTTTGACCCTGAAAACTTTAATAAGTTGAAAATGAATGTACCTGAAAATGAGCAGTCACCCATTTTTACTTTTTCGCTGAGTAAGCGTTTTTGGCTCGAAAACTTAAAAACATTTAAATTTTTAAAAATTAGCCCAGATTCCGTGAAAAACAACCAGATATAATGGCTCTTAGCTTTTTGGGAGCTGCCAACATCTAATAATGTGAAAAAAATTTAAATTGTACAGCTGGTTGAGCAGCATCCTTTTTTTCACTTTTTCGCTGGGGTAAGCTTTTTTGGCTTTAAAAAACTTAAAAATTTTAAAATTGAAAATTTAATTAAAAAAAGTTTTAATCCTTTCATTTTAGCTGAACATCTAATTTTAAAAATGTTGGGAAAAGCTAAAATGAGAGCCTTTAATTTTTATTTTTCCGGGAAAAAATTTTTGGTTCAAAAATTTAAAAATTTAAATTGTTGAAGTTTCGGGAAAACCCAAAAACCGCTTTTTATTAAAAAGCGAAAAAGTGAAAAATGGAGTATTTTTTCATTTTTTCAGTTTTTCTTCAAAATTTTAAATTTAAATTAAAATTAGATTTGGAAAACCCAAATTAAGACCCTTAATTTGGGTTTGTTTTAAAGGGAAAAATTGGTCCTTAATTTAAGTTTCAAGATTTTTTTGGGAAAAGGTTTTTCAAAAACCAAACCGTTTTTCCTTATTCCGCGGAAAAAAAAAATTGGATTTTGTTTTTTAGCTGTAAATCAATTTCGAAAAAAATTAAAGGGGTTGGGAAAACACCCTCCAAAATTTTTTTGAGTTTAATCTTTTTGGTTTAAAACCAACTTAAAAATTAAAAGTGCCAAATTTTTCAGTTTCAAGATTTGGGAAGTTTTTCAAAAGCCAAAAAAAGTTTTAATTCAGCAAAAAAAGGTTCATTTTTTCATTTTTTCCTAAAAATTTTTGGCTGAAAATTAAAAATTTTAAAATTTTTAAAAATTAGAAGTTCCAGGCTCCAAATTTTGGTTTAAAGGAAGGCCCCCAAATTAAATATTGTGTTTTACAGGGGGAAAATTTGGGCCTAATTTTTCAATGGTTTTGGTTCAAATTTTTGAAAGTTTTAGAAATTCCAAAAAACGGCCCTTTATTTTTCAGCGAAAAAAAAGTAAAAATTTGGATGACGCTTTTTGGGGAGAATTTTCATTTTTACTTTTTTAGATGGTTTTGGCTTCTGAAAATTCAAACTTGAAATTGGGGTTTTTACCTAATTATTTAAAAAATTTAAGGGGTTTAGATTTTGAAGTTTTCAAACCAAACCCCTTTAATTCAGCGAAAGGGAAGGAAAATCTTTTTCATTTTTTCGTGAATTTGGGTTTTCCAAAATTAAAATTTAAATTGTTGGCGGGCGGAAAAAAACAAAAAAGGCCCTTTATTTGGGGTTTTTTAACACTGAATCAAAAATTAATTTTTCAAGTTTCAATATTTTTTAATTTTTCCGGAAAAAGCTTTTTTTTCGAAAAATTTAAAATTTTTAAAATAAAATTTGCTATTCCCCAGTTTTAAAAACCAGTTTTCCTTTTGATTTTGCGGGCCTCCCAAAAATTGCTAAAAGGTTTAAATATTTGGGGTTGTTTAAATTTTTTGGAAAAAAAGGTTTTTTTAAAATTTTAAAAATTTTAAAAAAAATGTTTAAGTTTAAAAACCCAAAAACCTTTTTAAATTTCCTAAAACAAAAAAGTCAAAATTGAATTCCTAAATAGCGAACCTTTTTCAATTTTTCGCAAAAAAAAAGGTTTTTGGGCCCAAAAATCAAAAAAATTTTGCTAAAAAATTAAACCTTTTTTTTAAAAAACCCCAAAATTTTGGGTTTTTATTTTTTAAAGTCCAAATTTCAAAAATTTTAAAAATTTTCAGGGGGAAAAAAAGCTTTATTTTCCGGTAAAAAGGTTTTGGTTACTGTTTAAAATTTTTGATAATTTTTTTTTAGCCTAATTAATTTTGAAAACCCAAAATAAGGTCCATTTTCGGTGTTTTAACAAAAAATTGGAATTTTCAAGTTTCAAATTTTTTTAATTTTCAAAATTAAAAACGTTTTTTTTCGCTTAAAATTTAAAATTTAAAAAATTGACAGTTCATTCCCCGGGTTTAATTCAGTTTTAAACTTTAAATTAAAAAATTTGGGTCTGCAAATGAAGCCCTTTTTTATTCCGGTTGGTTTTTTCAAAAAATTAAAATTTTAAACTTTTCCAAAGGTTTAAAAAAAGATTTTGAAGTTTTCCCCTGAACCAAAAGCTTTAATTCACCCAAAGAAGGGAAACCTTTTTATTTTTTCTCAAAAAAAGGTTTTACTTCAAAATTTTAAAAATTTTAATTGTTGCCCAACCCCAAAACAAAACCAAATTAAAATCCTTTTGTTTTCACCGGGGAAATCTTTCAAAAATTTTTCAAGTTTAAAATATGTTTTAAAATTTTTTCAAAAGAAAAAACGTTTTTTTTCGCCAAAAACTTGAAAAAAAAATTGACCTTTTTCCCCAATGTAAAAAACAGTTTTTTACATTTTGAATGTTTAAAAATTTTTCTGGAATGCTAAAGAGCATTATATTTTTTTTTTCACGGGAAAAAATTTTGGTTTAAAATTCTTTTAAAATTTTGTTTAAAATTTTTCCCGGGAAAACAAAAAACCCTTTAAATTTTAGCGAAAAAAATTTTTGAAAAAGGGAATGAAAGGGCCTCATTTTTCCTTCCGCTATTAATTTTGTTTTAAAAAAACATATTAAATTGTTTGGCCCCTGCAAAATTTGTTTAAGAGAAAATTTAAATTGGGTTGTTTTCCCAGGGGAATTTGGGGTTTAATTTTAAAATTTTTCAGATGGTTTTGGTTTTTTCAAAAAACCAAAAACATTTTTAACTAAAAAAGAATTCAAAAAAAATGATATTCCTTTTAAAATTTTTAGCTGTAACTTTCAATTTTCGATTTTTGAATTTTCGGGCTAAAATTTGGCAAACCTTTTTTCCCTTTTTTTCCAAAAAAAAAAGGTTTTTTTAAAATTTAAAAATTTAAAAAAAAGTAAAAATTTTTTCCGGGAAAACCAAAAAAGCTTTAAATTTTTCACCCGGAAAAAAAATTTTTGAAAAATGAAATGGTTGGGCTTCCCCTTTTTTCAGCTGTACCAAATTTTTGGCTTTAAAATTTCAAAAAAGCCCAAAATTTGCCTTAAGGCCAAAAATAAAAGGTTTGTTTTCACCGGGAAAATCTTTTAAAAAATTTTCAAAAGGTTAAATATTTTTATTTTTCCGGAGAAAAACGTTTTTTTTCAAGCCAAAAATTGAAAAAAAGGGTTGACCTAATTCCAGTGTAAAAAACGGTTTCCTCTTTATTAAAAGGGGCCCATCTAAAATGTTGAAAAAAAAAATTTAACAGGCATTATATTTTTTTTTTCTAAATTTAAAGGTTTTTTTCAAAATTTAAAAAATTTTAAAATTTAAAATTTAACCTTTTTCCCAGGAAAAAAATATAAATTTCCCTTATCTTTTAAACCTGCCTTACTTTCAATTTTAAAGCAATTTTAAAATTTTAAGCTGAAAATGAAGGGGCTTTAATTTTTTTTTCCTGGAAAAAAAGCTTTTTTTAAAGTTTAAAAAGAATTAAAAAGTTAATTTCCGGGAAACAAAAAAGGCTTTCTTTTAGCGGAAAAAAAGTGAAAAAAAAAATTCTCCTTTTTTTTTCCCACCCTGGGGGAAAATTTCAATTTTCGCATTTTTAAATTTTGTTGGACGCCCCAAAAATGTAAGAGCCATTTTTTTTGGGTTTTTTTTTACATGGAATTGGTTAAAATTTTTAAAGTTTCAAATGTTTGAAGTTTTCAAAACCCAAAAACGCTTTATCTCAGCAAAATGAAGTGAAAAAGGGATGCTGCTATTTTAGTGTAATTAAATTTTAAACCTTATTAGATGTTGGACTCCAAAATGCTAAGGGGCCATTATATTGGTTGTTTTACAGGGAAAATTTGGTCTAATTTTAAAATTTCAAATTTTTAAACGTTTTCAAAACCCAAAAAACCTTTTATCTCAGCAAAAGAAGTAAAAAAGGGGATATTCTAAAACTCAGCTGTACATTAAATTTTCAAAAAATTATTAGTTGTTGGCGGGGTTGCAAATTTGAAAAGGGGCCATTATATTTGGTTGTTTTACCTGGAATTAGGTTAATTTTAAAGTTTCAAATGTTGAAGTTTTCAGAACCCAAAAAGCTTTATTCGCGAAAAAAGGGTAAAAAATTGGAGGGCTGCCCCATTCTCAGCTGTAATTAAATTTTTAAACTTTTATTAGATTTTGGGGCCGGGCTAAAAATGCTAAGGGGCCATTTATCTGGTTTTTTTTTAATTTGGGAAATTTCCGGTCAAATTTTCAATTTTCAATATGTTTAAAGTTTTCAGAAAAAAACGTTTTTATTCAGCGAAAAAAAGTAAAAAAATGGATGACGGGCCCCTTCTCAGCTGAAACATTCAGTTTTCAACATTATTAGATTTTTTGCGGGCCTGAAAAATTTTTTTAAGGGGGCTTTAATATTGGTTTTTTTAAAAACGGGAATTGGTTTAATTTTCATTTTAAATTTGTTTGAATTTTTCAGAAGCCAAAAGCTTTTTTTCAGGGAAAGAAGTAAAAAAGGGGATGTCTGTCTTTCAGCGGTACATTCAATTTTCGCATTATTAATTTTAACCCCTAAAAAGCTAAGAGCCATTATATCTGGTTGTTTTAAAATGGAATTGGGTTTTAATTTTTCAAGTTTCAATTTTTGAATTTTTTCAGAACCCAAAAAACGCTTTTTTAGCGAAAGAAGTGAAAAATGGATGACTGCTCATTTCTCAGTTTGTCATTCAGTTTTCAACATTTTTGATGTTGGCAGTCTGCAAAATGCTAAGAGGCATTAAATCTGGTTTTTTTACACGGGAAATTAGGTCTAATTTTCAAGTTTCAATATTTTTGAGTTTTCAAAAGAAAAAAAGTTTTAAATTCAGCGAAAAAAGGGTAAAAAAAGGGTGACTGCTCATTCTCAGCTTTTAAATTCAGTTTTCAACATTATTAGTTTGTTGGGGGCTGAAAAATGCTAAGGGGCATTATATTTTGGTTGTTTTACAGGGAAATTGGTCAAATTTTTAAATTTCAAATGTTTGAATTTTTTCAGAACCCAAAAAGGTTTTTATCTGGGAAAAGAATTTAAAATTTTTTCCTCAATTCAGCTGTACATTCTTTTAAACATTATTGATTTTGGGAGGCTGCAAAAGCAAAGGAGGCATTATTTTGGGGTTGTTTTACAGGGAAATTTAGGTTTTTTTTTCAATTTCAAGTTTGTTTAAAATTTTCAGAAAGCCAAAAACGTTTTTTATCTCAAAAAAAGAAGTAAAAAGGGATTCCCAAACTCAGTTGTACTTAAATTTTCCCGGGCATTATTAGATTTGGCCGGGCTCCAAAAAATGCTAAGGGGCCATTATATTGGTTGTTTTCACTGGAATTAGGTCTATTTTCAAGTTTCAAATGTTTGAAGTTTTCAGAACCCAAAAACCCGCTTTGCTCGGAAAAAAAAGTAAAAAATGGATGTTGTCATTCTCAGCTGTACATTCAATTTTCAGCATTATTAGATGTTGGCAGGCTGAAAATGCTAAGAGGCATTATATCTGGTTGTTTTACACTGGAATTAGGTCTAATTTTCAAGTTTCAAATTTTTTGAAGTTTTCAGAAGCCAAAAAGCTTTATCTCAGCGAAAGAAGTGAAAAATGGATGACTGCTCATTCTCAGCTGTACATTCAGTTTTCAACATTATTAGATGTTGGCAGGCTGCAAAATGCTAAGAGGCATTATATCTGGTTGTTTTACACTGGAATTAGGTCTAATTTTCAAGTTTCAAATGTTTGAAGTTTTCAGAAGCCAAAAAACGCTTTATCTCAGCGAAAGAAGTGAAAAATGGATGTCTGCTCATTCTCAGCTGTACATTCAATTTTCAGCATTATTAGATGTTGGCAGCTCCAAAATGCTAAGAGCATTATATCTGGTTGTTTTACACTGGAATTAGGTCTAATTTTCAAGTTTCAATATGTTTGAAGTTTTCAGAAGCCAAAAACGCTTTATCTCAGCGAAAGAAGTGACATAAATGATGTCTCTCATTAAACTGCGTGTACATTCAATTTTCAGCATTATTAGATGTTGGCAGCTGCAAAATGCTAAGAGGCATTATATCTGGTTGTTTTACACTGGAATTAGGTCTAATTTTCAAGTTTCAAGATGTTTGAAGTTTTCAGAAGCCAAAACGCTTTATCTCAGCGAAAGAAGTGAAAATGGATGACTGCTCATTCTCAGCTGTACATTCAATTTTCAGCATTATTAGATGTTGGCAGCTGCAAAATGCTAAGAGGCATTATATCTGGTTGTTTTACACTGGAATTAGGTCTAATTTTCAAGTTTTCAATATGTTTGAAGTTTTCAGAAGCCAAAAACGCTTTATCTCAGCGAAAGAAGTTGAAAAATGGATGACTGCTCATTCTCAGCTGTACATTCAGTTTTCACATTATTAGATGTTGGCAGGCTGCAAAATGCTAAGAGGCATTATATCTGGTTGTTTTACACTGGAATTGGTTAATTTTCAAGTTTCAATATGTTTGAAGTTTTCAGAAGCAAAAACGCTTTATCTCAGCGAAAGAAGTGAAAAATGGATGACTGCTCATTCTAAAGCTGTACATTCAGTTTTCATTAGATGTTGGCGTCTGCAAAATGATTAGAGGCATTATATCTTGGTTGTTTTACACTGAATTGGTCTAATTTTCAAGTTTCAATATGTTTGAAGTTTCAGAAGCCAAAAAGCTTTATCTCAGAAAAAGTGAAAAATGGATGTTGCTCATTCTCAGCTGACATTCAATTTTCACATTTATTAGTGTTGGTAGCTCAAATGCTAGAGTCATTAATTGGTTGTTTTACACTGGAATTCAGACAATTCAAAGTTTCAATTGTTTGAAGTTTTAGAAGCCAAAGACGCTTTATCTCAGCGAAGAAGTGAAAATGGATGCTTGCTCATTGTCAGCTGTAATCATTTACATTATTAGATGTTGGCAGTTCAAATGTAAGAGGCATTATATCTGGATTGTTTTAACTTGGAATTAGGTCTAATTTTCAATTTTCAGATAGTTGAAGTTTCAGAAGCCAAAAACGCTTTATCTCAGCGAAAGAGTGAAAAATGGATGATGCTGCATTCTCAGATGTAATTCAGTTTTCACATTATTAGATGTTGGACACGTGCAAAATGCTAAGAGTTCATTATTTCGTGTTTGTTTACATGGAATTGTCTAAATTTTCAGTTCAAATGTTGAAGTTTTCAGAAGCCAAAAACGCTTTATCTCGCAAAAAGTTTAAGATATGATGTTGCAAGCTCAGCTGTACATTCAGTTTTCACATTATTAGATTTTGCAGGCTGCAAAATGCTAAAGAGGATTATATCTTGTTGTTTTACAGGAAAACGTATTATTTCAAAGATTTCAAAATGGTTGAAGTTTTCAGAAGCCAATAAAGCTTTATCTCAGCAAAGAGATGTGAAAATGCATGTCTGCTTCATATCAGTGTTAATTCAATTTCAGCATTATTTAGATGTTGGAATGTTGCAAATGTTAAGAGCATAAATCGGTTTTTACATGGGAATTAAAGTCTAATTTTCAGTTTCAAGATGTTTGAAGTTTTCAGAAGCAAAAACGTTTTGGCTCAGCGCAAAGAAGTAAAATTGGATGTCTGCTCATTCTCATGTGTACATGTCAATTTTTCAGCATTATAGATGTTGGAGCTTCCAAATGCTAAAGAGCATTATTCTGGTTGTTTTACAACTGGAATCTGGTCTAATTCTTCAAGTTTCAATGTTTGAAGTTTTCAGAAGCCAAAAAAAACGCTTATCTGCAAAAGAAGTGAAAGGATGACTGTTCATTTCATGGTAATTCAATTTTTCAATTATTAGATGTTGGAGGTCTGCAAAATGCTAAAAGGCATTTATATCTGGTTGTTAACATGGAATTGGTCTAATTTCAAGTTTCATATGTTTGAAGTTTTCAGAAGCCAAAAAACGTTTTTCAGCGAAAAGAAGTGAAAATGGTTGTTCTGCTGATCTGCTGTACATTTCAGTTTTCAACATTTTAGTATTTGCAGCTGCAAAATGTTAGAGGCAATTATCTGGTTGTTTTACATGGAATCTGGTTAATTTTCAATTCAGATTGTTTGAAGTTTTCGGAAGCCAAAATCGCTTTATCTACGAGTTGTTGTTAACTGATTGTTTTTCAATTTCCAATGTTTAGTTTTCAGAGCAAAGCTTCTAGGAAAAGTTGAAAGGGAAATTCTACTGTCATTCAATTTTCATTTTGTAGTTTGGAGGCTAAAAGCTAGAGGATATTTGTTAACTGATTGGTAATTTTCAAATTTCAAGATGTTGAAGTTTCAGAAGAAACGCTTATTAGCGAGGAGTGAAATGGATGACTTTTCAGTGTCATCGTTTTCAATTATTAAGGAGCTGCCAAAAGATGAAGCATATATCTGTTTTCACTGGAATGTCAATTTCAAGTTTATATGTTGGAAGTTTTCAAGCAAAAAGCTTTATTCAGGAGACGTGAAAAAGGTGTTTCATTTCATGTTTAATTTTCAAGCATAAATTATTGGCAAGGCAAAAGCTATGGCATTATACTGTTAGTTTTCAGAATTATTAATTTCAAGTTCAATATGTTTGAGTTTTAGAACCGTTTATTCAGCGAAGAGTGAAAATTTGTCTTCTCAGTTTAATTTCAAGCATTTTATTAGATGTGAATGAAAATGCTAGGCTAATTGTTGTTTTACATTGAATTAGTCTAATTTCAGTTCAAAGTTAAGTTTTCGAGCCAAAATGTTTTCAGAAGGTCAAATTGAGTTTCCTAATCTATACATTATTTCAGAAATAATAGATGTGGACGCCAAATCTAAGGCTTATTCGGTTTTTAACACTGGAATTGGTTAATTTCAAGTTTCAAGGTTTAAGTTTTTCAGAGCAAAACGCTTTTCTCGAAAGAAGTGAATGGATGTGCTCATTCTCAGCTACATTAGTTTTAAATTAGATGTTGGCGTGCAAAATGCTAAGGCATTAATTCGGTGTTTTACACTGGAAGGTCTAATTTCAAGTTTCAATGTTTGAAGTTTTCAGACAAAGCTTTAATTCAGATATAGTGAAAAATGGAGTTGCTCATCTCAGTTAATTCAGTAGAACATTATTGATGTTGCAGCTCAATGTAAGGATTATATCTGTTGTTTTCATTGGAACTGGTCTAATTTTCAAGTTTAATGTTGTTTTAGAGCAAAAACGTTTTTCAGGAAGAAGTAAATTTTGGAATCGCTCATCTCAGCGAATAAGTTACATTATGATGTTGGCACTGCAAAATGCAAGGGCCATTATTTGGTTGTTCATGGAAATTAGGTCATTTCATTATTGTTTAAGTTTTAGAAGCCAAAAGCTTTATCTGAGTAGAAAAATTTCTCCTCAAATCCAGCTGTACTTCATTTCAGCTTATTAGATGTTGGCAGCTGCAAATGCTAAGGGGCACATATGTTGTGACATTATTAGTTTTTAATTAATTGTTAATTTTCAGAACAAAGCTTTATCTCAGAAGAAAGTGAAAAAGGATGACTGCATTCTCAGCTGTACATTTCACATTATTAGTTTTGCAGCTAAAATGCTAGAGCATTTCTGTGTTTTACAGGAATTAGTCTAATTTTCAATTAATGTTGAGTTTTCAAGCCAAAAACGCTTATTCAGCAAAAGAGTCAAAATGATATCTGCTCATCTGCTGTACATTCGTTTCACTTTATTAGATTTTGGGCGGCTGCAAAATGCTAAGAGGCATTATATTGGTTGTTTTACACTGGATCTGGTCTAATTTTCAAGTTAAATGTTTGAAGTTTTCGAGCCAAAACGCTTTATTCAGCGAAAGAAGTGAAAAATGGAGATGCTCATTCTCAGCTGTACATTCAGTTTTCATTATTAGATTTGGCAGGCTGCAAATGCTAAGAGCCATTTTCTGGTTGTTTTACACTGGAATTGGTCTATTTTCAAGTTTCAAGATGTTTGAAGTTTCAGAAGCCAAAACGCTTTATCTCAGGAAGAAGTAAAAATGGATTTGCTCATTCTCAGCTGTACATTCAATTTTCACATTATTAGATGTTGGAGGTCAAAATGCTAGAGCCATTTATTGGTTGTTTCACTGATTGGTAATTTTCAAGTTTCATAGTTTGAAGTTTTGAAAAGTTTTCGGGAAGTAAAAAAGTTTATCTCAGCGACATTCAATTTTCAGCATTTTTTGGGCTCATTAATTTAATTTTTTCATATAGTTTCAGTTCAAATGTAAGCATAATCTATTTTTATGGAATAGTCAATTCAAGTTCTATGTTGAGTTTTCAAGCCAAAAGCGTTTTAGCGAGAAGTGAAAACTAGAGCTCTATTTCCTGTAATTAGTTCTAATTATTAGATGTTGGTGAATGTTAGAGGCATTAACCTTTGTTTTACACTGGAATATGGTTAATTTCAATTTCAAATGTTTGCATTTCAAGCCAAAAGTTTAGTCTCGCGAAAATGAAAAGGAGCTGTATCTCGTGTACATTCAATTTTCAATTATTAATGTTGGCAGTTAAATGTTTAGAGCATATATCTGGTTGTTTCACTGGAAAGTAATTAAGTTCTATTTGAGTTTTCAGAAAAAAACGCTTTATTCAGTGAAAGAGTGAAAATGGAAGACTGATATCTGCTGTACATTATTTCAACATTATTAGATGTTGGAAGTTGCAAAAGCTAAGAGCATTATATCGGTTTTTACATGAATAGGTCTAATTTTCAGTTTCAAATGTTGTTTTCAGACAAAAGCTTTTTCAGCGAAAAAGTGAAAATGGATGCTGTCATTCTATGAATTATTCATTTTATTTTGGGTGAAAATGAAGCCATTATACGGTTGTTTACATGGAAAGTCTAATTTTCAATTTCATGTTTGAAGTTTCAGCCAAATTTATCTCAGCAAAGAAGTTAAAGGCATATTCTTCTCACTGACATTCAATTTTCAGCTTATTTAAGTTTCAGGAAAATTAAAGCTTATTCTGGTGTTTTACATGGATTAGGTCTAATTTCAGTTTCAAGTGTTTGAAGTTTCAGAAGCAAACGCTTATCCAGCAAAAGAGCATAATGTTGCTCTTCTAGTGATATCATTCTTTCAGCATATTGTGTTTGGAGCTCAAAATGCTAAGAGCTTATTCTGGTTGTTTACACTGGAATGGTTATTTTCAGTTCAAGGTTTGTATTTTGAGCAAAAAGCTTTATCTCGCGAAGATGAAAATGGTTGTTGCTCATTTGCTACATTCAATTTCTTTTAGATGTTGGCATCTGAAATGCAAAGAGCATAATATCGTTTTTCACTGGAATAGGTTAAATTGAGTTTCAATTTTGAAGTTTTCAAAAACGTTTATCTCAGCGAAAGCTGAAATGGATGCTTATTCTCAGCTGTACATTCATTTTCCATTTTAGTTGGCAGTTCAAATGTAAGAGCATTATATCTGGTTGTTTTACAGGATCTGGTCTATTTTCAAGTTTCATAGTTTGAATTTTCAGCCAAAGCTTTTCTCAGCGAAAGAAATGAAAAAGGGATGACTGCTATTCTCACTGTATTAGTTTAATTTTAGATGTTGCAGCTGCAAATGCTAAGAGGCAAATTGTTGTTTTACACTGGTGAATTGGTCTAATTTCAGTTTCAATATGTTTAAATTTCAGAAGCAAAAGTTTACAGGAAAGAAGTGAAAAATGGTGTCTGCTCATTCTCAGCTGTACATTCAGTTTCAATATGGTTGCAGGCTGCAAAGCTAAAGGCATTATATCTGGTTGTTTTACATGGAATTGCTCTAATTTTCAATTTCAAGTTTGATTTGAAGCCAAAAACGTTTATAGCAAAGAAGTAAAATGATCTCTCATCTCATGTATAATTTTCAATTATTAGATGTTGGAGCTAAAATACTAAGGCATTATAATGTGTTTACCATTAGGTCTAATTCAAGTTTCAGATGTTTAGTTTTGAAGCCAAAAAGCTATCAATAGAGTGAAAAATGGATGTGCTCATTCTCATTACATTCAATTTTCAGATTATAGATGGACGCTCAATGCAAAAGATTATTGGTTGTTTTACATGATCTGTTAATTCAATTTTCAAGATGTTTGAGTTCACTCAAAGCAAACTTTATTCACAAATGAATTGGTACTTCATTCAGTGTATTCAGTTTCAAAATTATTAATGTCAGCGCAAATGCTAAGGCTTATCAGTTGTTTTCACTGGAATTGGTTTAATTTTCAGTTTATAATTAAGTTTTAAGCAAAGCTTTATTCGCGAAAGAAGTAAAATGGATGCTGCTATTTTCAGCTGTACATCTTTTCAGCATTAAGATGTTGAAAAATGCAGAGGCATTATATCTGGTTGTTTTACATGGATTAGGTTATTTTCAAGTTTCAAGAGTTTAATTTAGAGCAAAAACGCTTTATCTAGGAAAGTGTCAAATGATGTTGCTATTCTCAGCTGTAATTCATTTCAGCATTATAGATGTTGGAGCTGCAAAATGCAAGAGATTATATGGTTGTTTTACATGATGGTCTGTATAAGTTAATATATTTAGTTTTCAGAATCCAAAAACGCTTTATTCAGCAAAGAAGTAAAATGCATACTGTATTCAGCGTAATAGTTAAATATTATGTTCAGCTGCAATGCTAAAGGCTTATATTGGTTGTTTCACTGGAATCTGGCTAATTTTCAAGTTTCAATTGTTAATTTTCAGAAGCCAAATGCTTTATTCTCAGAAGAAAAACTTATCTCAGCTGTACATTCAATTTCAATTCTTAGATTGCAGCTGCAAAATGTTAAAGCATTATATTGGTTGTTTTACATGAATGGTTAATTTCAAGTTTCAAATGTTGAAGTTTCAGAAGCAAAGCTTTATTTCAGAAAGTGAAAATGGTGTCTTCATTCTCAGTGTACACAATTTTCGCATATTCGCTGTTCGCTCCAAAATATAAGTTTAAATTTGATTGTTTACAGGAATGTAATTTCAAGTTTAATGTTTGTTTTCAGAAAACTTTATCTCAGAGAGAAGTTAAAAATGCTCTCACTCAGCTGTAATTCAGTTTTCACATTATTAGATGTTGCGCTGAAAATGTTAAGAGGCATTAATTGGTTGTTTTACACGGAATTGGTCTAATTTAGTTTTCATATGTTAATTTTCAAGCCAAATGCTTATTCACGAAAAAGATCGGAAAGGGATGTGCTGCTATTCTCAGCTGTACATTCAGTTTTCACATTATTAGTGTTGGCAGCCTTAGCTATACTGTTGGTTTTTCACTGGATTAGGTCTAATTTTCAATTTCAAATGTTTGAGTTTTCAGAAGCCAAAAATTTATCTCGCAAGAAGTAAAATGATTCTCAATCTCGCTGTACATTCAATTTTCACATATTGATGTTGGCAGGCTGCAAAATGTAAGAGGCATTATATTGTTGTTTTACATGGAATTGGTTAATTTCAAGTTTCAAGATGTTTGAAGTTTTCTGAAGCCAAAAACGCTTATCTCAGGAAGAAGTGAAAAATGGATGTCTGCTCATTCTCAGCTGTACTTCAATTTTCAGCATTATTAGATGTTGGCAGGTCCAAATGCTAAGAGGCATTATATCTGGTTTTTTACACTGGAATTTGTTAATTTTCAAGTTTCAAGATGAAGTTTTCAGCCAAAAAAGCTTAAATCTCGGAAGAAGTGAAAAAGGATGACTGCATTCTCAGCTGTACATTCAGTTTCACTTAATGAGTGCAGTCTAAAATGCTAAGAGGCATTATTGGTTGTTTTCACTGAATTGTTAATTTTAAGTTCAAATGTTTAAGTTTCGAAGCAAAAAGTTTTCTCGCGAAAGGTAAAATGATGTCTCATTTCAGCTGTACATCATTCAACATGTAGATGTTGAGTCTAAATGTACCGGCATTATCTGGTTTTTAATTGGAATTGGTTTATTTCAAATCAAAGTTTATTTCAGAGCAAAACTTTCTCAGCAAAGAAGTGCTAAAATTTGCTTCTAATTAGCATGTACATAATTTAGCAATTAGATGTTGGGTCACAATCTAGAGCTTATATCTGGTTTTTATGAATTAGAATTTTAAGTTCATAGTTTGAAGTTTTAAGAAGCCAAAAAGCTTTTCTAAGCGAAAAGGAAATGTAGCTATTCAGCTGTCATTCAATTGCATAAGATGTTGGCAGGCTGCAAAATGCTAGAGGCATTTATCAGGTTGTTTTACACGGAATTTGGTCTAATAATTAAGTGTTTAAGTGATAACCAAAAGCTTAATTCATTCGAAAGAAGTAAAATGGATGCTGATTCCAGCTGCATTTCATTTTACTATTAGATGTTGCATCAAATGTTGAGCATTAAAACTGGTTGTTTTCTGGATGGTTAATTTCATGTTTCATTTGAGTTTTCAGCCAAAGCTTTATCTGCGAGAGGAAATGGATGACTTTTCACTGTTTCATTTAATTAGGATGTTGCAGTTTAAAATGTAAGGCAATATATCGTTGTTTTCACGGAGGTCTAATTTAGTTCAATATGTTTGAATTTTCAGAGAAAAAGTTTGTCAGCGAAAAAGTAAAAATGATGTCTGCTATTCTCAGCTGTACTTCATTTTCAGCATTATTATGTTGAAGCTCCAAAGCTAAGACGATTTATCTGGGTATAATGAATTGGTCTAATTTTCAGTTCAAATGTGAGTTTTCTAACAAAAAGTTATCTCTGCAAAGAAGTAAATGATATCTCATTGCTGTACATTCAATTTCAGATTATTGATGTTGCAGGTGCAAAGTTTAAGAGCCATAAATCGTGTTTTACAGAATTAGGTCTATTTCAAGTTTCAGATGTTTGAAGTTTTCAGAGCAAACGCTTTATCTCAGCGAAAGAAGTGAAAAGGATATGCTTTTCTGATGTTATTTTCAAATTTAGATGTTTGAGGCTGCAAACAAAGCTTATCTGGTGTTTCGGAATCTGTCTATTTTCAAGTCAATGTTTGAATTTCAGAGAAGCTTTATTAGGAAAGAGTGAAAAAGGTGCTGTCTTCTCAGCTGTACATTCATTTAATATTAGTGTTGGCAGCTCAAAATAAGAGCTTATTCTGGTTTTCTGGAATTGGTCTACATTTTCAAGTTTCAGATGTTTGAAGTTTTCAGAAGCCAAAACGCTTTATCTCAGGAAAGAAGTGAAATGGATGTGTCATTCTCAGCTGTACATTCAATTTTCAGCATATTGATGTGGCAGTCCAATGCTAAGAGCATTTATCTGGTTGTTTTAACGGTTGGTCAATTTCAAGTTTCAATGTTGAAGTTTTCAGACCAAACGCTTTATCAGAAAAGTGCAATGAATGATGTCATTCTCAGCTGACATTCATTTTCACTTATTGATGTGGCAGGCTGCAAATGCTAAGGGCATTAATTGGTTGTTTACACTGGAATTAGGTCTATTTTCAAGTTTCAAGATGTTTGAAGTTTTCAGAGCAAAACGCTTTATCTCAGGAAGAATGAAAATGATGTCTGCTCATCTAGCTGTATTCTAAATTTTCAGCATTATTAGATGTTGGACAGCTCCAAATGCTAAGAGCAAATATATTGGTTGTTTTACACTGGATTGGTCTAATTTCAATTCAAATGTTTGAGTTTTCAGAAGCAAAAACGCTTTATTCAGCGAAAGAAGAGAAAATGGATGACTGCTCATCTCAGTGTACATTCGTTTTCACATTATTGATGTTGGCAGCTGCAAAATGCTAAGGGCATTTATCTGGTTGTTTTACACTGGAATTGGTCTAATTTCAAGTTTCAAGATGTTTGAAGTTTTCAGAAGCCAAAAACGCTTTATCTCAGCGAAAGAAGTAAAAATGGATGTCTGCTCATTCTCAGCTGTACATTCAATTTTCAGCATTATTAGATGTTGGCAGCTCAAATGCTAAGAGCATTATATCTGGTTGTTTTACACTGGAATTGGTCTAATTTCAAGTTTCAATGTTTGAAGTTTCAGAAGCCAAAAAGCTTTATCTCAGCGAAAGAAGTGAAAAATTGGATGACTGTCATTCTCAGCTGTACATTCAGTTTTCAACATTATTAGATGTTGGCAGGCTGCAAAATGCTAAGAGGCATTATATCTGGTTGTTTTACACTGGAATTGGTCTAATTTTTCAAGTTTCAATTGTTTGAAGTTTTCAGAAGCCAAAAACGCTTTATCTCAGCGAAAGAAGTGAAAAATGGATGACTGCTCATCTCAGCTGTACATTCAGTTTTCAACTTATTAGATGTTGGCAGCTGCAATGCTAAGAGCTTATACGGTTGTTTTACCTGGAATTGGTCTAATTTTCAAGTTTAATGTTTGAAGTTTTAGAAGCAAAAGCTTTTCTCACGAAAAGTGAAAAATGGATCTGTCATTTAGTGTATTCAATTTTCAGCATTATTAGATGTGCAGTGCAAAATGCTAAGAGCTTATATTGGTTGTTTTAACTGGATTGTCTAATTTTCAAGTTCAAATGTTTGAAGTTTTCAGAAGCCAAAAAGCTTTATCTCGGAAGAAGTGAAAAATGGATGTTGCTCATCTCAGCTGTACATTCAATTTCAGCATTATTAGATGTTGGCAGCTCCAAAGTAAGAGCCATTATATCTGGTTGTTTTACATGGAATTGTCTATTTCAAGTTTCATATGTTGAAGTTTCAGAGCAAAAGTTTATTAGCGAAAGAAGTGAAAATGGTGATGTCATTCTCAGTGTACATTCAGTTTTAATTTTGATGTGGCAGGCTGCAAAATTGAGGTTATATCGTTGTTTTCACTGGAATGGTCTATTTTCAAGTTTCAATATGTTTGAGTTTCAGAGCAAAAGCTTTATCTGGAAGAAGTGAAAAATGTGACTGTCATTCTCAGCTGTACATTCAGTTTCAAATATAGAGTTGGCAGTCAAAGTAAGGGCATTTATCTGTGTTTTAACTGATTGGTCTAATTTTCAAGTTTCATATGTTTGAGTTTTCAGAAGCAAAAACGCTTATTCGGGAAAGAAGTGAAAATGGTGCTGTCATTCTCGTTAATCATTTCACTTATTGTGTTGGCAGCTCAAAATGTAAGAGCATTATATCGGTGTTTACACTGGATTGGTTATTTCAGTTTAAGAGTTTGAGTTTTCAGAGCCAAAAACGCTTTACTAGGAAGAGTGAAAAATGATGTTGTATTCAGCTGTAATTAATTTAGCATTATTAGATGTGGCAGCTCAAATGTAAGAGCATTATATCTGGTTGTTTTACACTGGAATTGTTATTTTAATTTCAAATGTTTGAGTTTTCAGAAGCAAAGCTTTATCAGCGAAGAGTGAAATGGATGATGTATTTCGCTGTACATTCGTTTTCACTTATTAATGTGGCAGCGCAATGTAAGAGGCATTATATTGGTGTTTTACAGGATTAGGTTAATTTCAATTAATGTTTGAATTCAGAGCAAAAAGCTTTATTGCAAAGAGTAAAATGAATCTCATCTCAGCGTACATTCAGTTAATTATGTGTGGCAGGCTGCAATGTAGGGCATTATATCTGTTGTTTCACTGGAACGGTTAATTTCAAGTTCAATATGTTTGAGTTTTCAGAAGCAAAAACCTTATCTCAGGAAAGAAGTGAAAAGGATGACTGCTCATCTCAGCTGACTTCATTTCAATTATAGATGTTGGCAGCTCAAAATGCTAAAGCTTATACTGGTTGTTTTACATGGAATTAGGTCTAATTTTAGTTTCATGTTGAAGTTTTGAAGCCAAAAACGCTTTCTCAGGAAGAGTGAAAATGAGTGCTCATCTAGCTGTAATTCATTTCACATTATTAGTGTTGCGGCTGCAAAAGCTAGAGGCAATATCTGTTTTACACTGAATTAGGCTAATTTTCAGTTTCAAGATGTTGATTTTTCAGAAGCAAAAACGCTTTCAGGAAAGAAGTGAAAAATGGATGTGCTCTTCTCAGCTGTACATTCATTTTCAGATTATTGATGTTGGCAGCTCAAAATGCTAAGAGCATTATTGGTTTTTTACATGGATTGTCTAATTTTCAATTCAAGATGTTGAAGTTTCAGAAGCCAAAACGCTTTACCAGCAAGAAGTAAAATGATACTCTAAATAGTGTACATTATTTTCCTTATTAGATGTTGGCGGCTGCAAATGCAAGGGCTTATATCTGGTTGTTTACACTGGATTGGTCTATTTTAAGTTTCAATGTTGAAGTTTCAGAAGCAAAACGCTTTTCTCAGCGAAGAAGTGAAAAATGGATGCGCTCATTCGCGTACATTCATTTCAATTTAGTGTTGGCAGCGCAAAAGCTAAGAGCATTATATCTGGTTGTTTTACACGGATTGTTAATTTTCAAGTTTCAAAGTTTGAAGTTTTCAGAAGCCAAAAACCTTATCTCGCGAAGAGTGAAAAATGGATGACTGCTCATCTCGCTGACATTCAGTTTTCATTATTAG